>JAJPUD010011529.1:41249-54121 GCA_023553655.1 Myrmecobius fasciatus
AAAGACCCCAGCTTTTGGGATAAGTATTCACTATTTGACAAAAACTGCTGGGAAAACTGGAAACTAGTGTGGAAGAAATTAGGGCTTGACCCACATCTAACACCACATACCAAGATAAGATCTAAATGGGTTCATGATCTGGATATAAAGAGTGATAGTATAAGTAAATTAGAGGAATCTAATATAGTTCACCTCTCAGACCTTTGGAGATGGAATAAATTTATGTCCAAAGAAGAACGGGAACTCTTAATTGAAAACCAGATAGATAACTTTGACTATATTAAGTTAAAAAGTTTTTGTACAAACAAAATCAATGCAGACAAGATTAGGAGGGAAGCAATAAATTGGGAAATCATCTTTACTTTTAAGGGTTCTGATAAAGGTCTCATCTCTAAAATATATAGAGAATTGTCTCATATTTATAAAAATTCAAGCCATTCTCCAATCAATAAATGGTCAAAGGATATGAACAGACAATTTTCAGAGGATGAAATTAAAACTACTTATAGTCATATGAAAAGGTGCTCCAAATCACTGTTGATCAGAGAAATGCAAATCAAGACAACCCTGAGGTACCACTTCACACCTGTCAGATTGGCTAAAATGACAGGAAAAGTTAATGATGAATGTTGGAGGGGTTGTGGGTGGGCTGGGACACTGATGCATTGTTGGTGGAGCTGTGAACGGATACAGCCATTCTGGAGAACAATTTGGAGCTATGCTCAAAAAGTTATCAAACTGTGCATACCCTTTGACCCAGCAGCATTTCTATTGGGCTTATATCCCAAAGAAATCATAAAGGAAGGAAAAGGCCCCACATGTGCAAGAATGTTTGTGGCAGCCCTTTTTGTAGTGGCTAGAAACTGGAAATTGAATAGATGCCCTTCAATTGGAGAATGGCTGAATAAATTATGGTATATGAACATTATGGAATATTATTGTTCTGTAAGAAATGACCAGCAAGATGATTTCAGAGAGGCCTGGAGAGACTTACATGAACTGATGCTGAGTGAAATGAGCAGAACCAGGAGATCATTATACACGGCAACAACAGTACTATATGACAATTAATTCTGATGGACATGGCTCTCTTCAACAATGATGTGTTTCAAACCACCTCCAATTGTTCACTGAAGAAAGCCGTATACACCCAGAGAGAGGGATGCGAAATGTGGACCACAACATAACATTCTCATACTCCTTGATTGATGTTTGCTTACATTGTGTTTCCTTTATCTGATATATCGTTTGTGGAGTTAAGATTTTTCTTGCACAACAATGATAAGTTTGGAAATATGTATACATATATTTGATTTGCCAATATTTTAACATAATTAACATGTAGTGGATATCCTGCCATCTAGGGAAGGGGTGGGGAAGTTGGGGGGAAAAATTTGTAACGGAAAGCTATGTAAGGGTTATTGTTGAAGAATTACCCACACATATGTTATGCAAATAAAATAAAATTAAAAAAAAACCTGGAAAGACATATCAATGTATATAAAATGAATTGATAATGGTCAAATATGAATTATTTAGCTATCCTTACCAACAGAATCGTGCAGGATAATTCCAAAATAGTTATAATAAAAACTGCTACTTCCCTATCAGGGGAGATTGAGGAAGTCTGAATACACATCGAAAAAATTTTTTTCATTTTATTTTTCTTGGGTTTTTTTTGGCAACATAGATAATATGGAGTATTACATTTTTTGATATCACCTTTCTTGCCTTCTTAGTGAGGAGGGAAGAGGAGAGAGGGAGAGAATATAGAATTCAAAGAATTCAGAACTCATTTTTTTAAAGAACACAAAAAATTGATTAAAAATAGTTGTCAAGAATAATACATACCGGACTTGGGGATTGACCTTAGGCTAAAGTCTTAGTTCAGCAGTCCCAGCAAGAACAGCAGCATCAACCTCCTTCTTGCTGTGATTCCCAAAATATCCTTGCCTCCTGCCATCATGCCATTCTCCAATAGCCATAACATGCTGAAGTCCCACTACCCTGCTGAGGAGGGATACTCTGACCTCTCCTTGAACAGGAACTGCATGACTAAGGTGCTGACACCAAAGCTCTATGAAAAACTCTGGAATAAGTTTCCATCTAGCAGCTTTAGCCCAGATGATGTCATCCAGACCGGTGTGGACAATTTAGGACACCCATCCATCATAACTATGGACTGTGTGACAGAAGATGAAGAGAGCCATGGAGTATTCAAGCAACTATTTGATTCTATCATTGAGGACCACCAAGGAGGCTTCAGATGAGCATAAGACTGATCTTAAACCTGATAATCTGCAGGTTCATGTTGAACTGGATCCCAACTATGTGCTGGATTTTTGTTTTTGAACTGGCTGTAGCATCTGGGGATTCTGCCTGCACCTACATTGTAATCCTGGCGACCACCATGTCATAGAGAAGCTCTCTGTGGAAGCTCTGGCCAACCTGGAAGGTGACCTGAATAGGAAGTACTATGCTTTGAAGAACATGATGAGCAGAAATAGTAGCAGCTAATTGATGAGCACTTCCTCTTCAACAAGCCTGTCTCCCCAATCTTCTTGGTATCTGGCATGGCCTGATTCTGGCCTGATGGCAGGGGCATGTGTCAGAATCATAATAGGACCTTTCTCGTATAGATTAAAGAGGAATATCACGTAAAGATTATCTCCATGCAGAAGGGAGGTAATGTGAAGATGCTCACACATTTCTGCTAGAGGCTCACCAAGATTGAAACCTTTTTTAAGACCAAGAACTAGGAGTTCATGTGGAATCTCTACTAAGCTACATCCGGATCTGCCCCTCCAAACTAGGCAGAGGTCTATGTGCAGGTGTCCACATCAAACTTCTCTACCTGGGCAAACATGAGAAGTTTGGCCAGGTGCTGAAGAATTTAAGAATACAGAAAAGGAGGCAAGGGGTATGGGCATAGCAGACACAGGGAATATCTTTTTTGGCATCTCTGATGCTGACCTATGGGGCTTCTCAAAGGTAGAGCTGGTGCAGATGGTGGTATATGGTGTGAAGTTTCTCGTTGAAATGGAGAAGCATTTGAAGCAGGGCCAATCTATTGAAGACCTTATGCCTACTCAGAAATGAACAGTCTGCCCTCTGAATTCTATGCTACCTCATTTAATGGATGAATGAATAACCACCATCTTTCCTGCCTGTGGCATCCTAGGGGGCTCTGGTTGCAGCCCACCTATTCATGATATAGAGAAGTCTTCCTTCCATCTTTTGGTGTTAGAGGGTTTTTTTTTATGGCTGAGATGTTGCTGAATGATGAAATAATAAACTATTGTTTTGGCCTGGAGGGAAAAAAGAAAAATAAATACCAACTAAGACTATATTGATTTTTTTACAAGCAAAAATATATATTCTTTGAAAAATCTCATATTCTTCATTTCTACCTTCACATCATCTTCCCTAAAGCTTCCCTTCTCTTGCTCCTCATCATCCTTTATTAGACTATGGAAATACCTTCCAATTAATACCTCCCACTTCCAAAATATCTCTCCATTCCAATCCATCCTCCACTGAGCTGTCAAAGTGATTTTTCTAAACTTTATACCTCACCATATCATATACTTCTTCAATGAGTTCCTTATCACCTTCAGGATCAAATATGAACTCTATTGTTTGGCATTTAATTTTTACATAATTTAGTTCCTTCCTGCCTCCCCAATTTACTTATACTTTATTCCTCTCCAAATATTCCTTTACAATTCCACTACATTGACATACTTGTTCTTCCTCAACACAACATTCTAACTTCTATCAACATGGCTTTGCATGAATCCTCTTTTCCCAGAAGTTAATTCTCCCTTTCAGATTAACTTTGATCTACTAGTACAACTACTACTATACATGTGTTATATGTATACATACATATGGGTATACTATATATGTTATATATACCTATATGTTATGTGCACATCTGTATGTGTACATAATTATGTAAATATTTCCTCTATTACAATATAAGCTCCTTGAGAATAAGGACTTTTTTCCAACTTTTATTTTTGTTTGTATTTTTGTTTCTTCAGTGCTTACCCCAGGGCCTGAAAGTATTTAAAATATGCTATAAACTGTGGTATTTACTGTCTGACACAAATTTGTTTGTTTTACTTGTTTGGTTGTTTTATTCTACTTACAAGGGAACAGGTGCTATTAGGAGAAATAGGATAAGTCATTAGGAATAGACAGTGATATAATTAAGAAAAAAGCTATCAATAAAATGTTATCAAAAATAATTCTTGATATTCATTACTCTTTAATTAGTCTAATGTTTTCTACCTGGAGTCCTGCCTCTAATCCCTTTCTGGTTACATTCTTCTATCACATCTGTTAAGAGCAGGTGCTTTCTTAATCCCAGTGTAATTCAACCTTTTAGATTTTTAAGGTGTAATCCAACTTTCTAGGCTCCCTATCTGGACAGCATTGCTATAATGATGTCAAATTTTAGAAATGAAGAATACATTGTCACAAGAGTTTAGAAGTTTGGTGACATATTTTTGAACTTGTTCTTGCAGTCTTCTGGGAAAACGAAGTGGGTAGAATAATTCACTTAGAGGAGGCAAGAGGGAAGATGAGAAAGGTCAGAGAATTCAACTGCCTCTCAGTCTCCTTGTACCATTATCAGCCTCTCACATAAAGGGATTCATTCTGCTGGTCAGAATAAGATCCCTAGCAGCCACTAGCAGGTTGCCATAGCAAATGGCACCCAATGTGGGGCTCAAGAAACAAAGCACCAACACAGCTGTTCTTGAGTAGGATCCTCCCAGGAGATTTCTGTCAGTAACCCAAGGGAAAGGAAAGGGAGAAGAGATCTAGTAAGATTTTACAATTGGGGTAATTAAAATGGGCCAACACAAAGGAATGAGCCAAGAATGATGAGGGACTTATGAAAAATGCCTACTCTGACTACAATCCTACTCCTCCATTTATCAGAAAGTTTGCCTCCATGACATCCTGCAAGATTCAACACCTGCTACAGAGTCTCACTTGCAACCATCCACTGGAATAGGACAGAAAAGACTTTTTTTTCTAGAGACAATTGGGATTAAGTGACTCACCCAGGGTCACACAGCTAGGAAGTGTTAAGTGTCTGAGACCATATTTGAACTCAGGTCCTCCTGACTTCAGGGCTGGTGGTCTATCCACTGCACCACATAGCTGCCTTGGACAGAAAACACTTTGATAGTGCTTTTTGCATTCCTCAGCATGTAGACTCAGATGACAGCCACTTCACAATATTGGACAAAATCACTGACCATGCTGTTAGGGGAAAAATAACCATGTTCCAATAAAACAAAAAAAAAATGGGGAATTGTTAAGGACTGTGCCTAAGTGTGAAGGGGCAAGTTAGTTCTCCAGAAAATCCTCACAGCTGTGAAGGAATTGCAAAGCAGCCTTTACTGATGCATATGTTGCTTGTGAATTGGGAATGAAATAAATTGGAGGAAAGAGGGAAGAGGAGAGAGGTCAGAGAATGCAACTACCTCTTACATTCCTTGTGTTGTTATCATCCTCTCACATGAAGGGATATATTCTGCTGGTCAGAGTTAACATCCCCAGCAGGCACTAGTAGTTGGCTTTCATAACATCTAGCAGCCACTAGCAGATTGTTCCCATAACATCGTTTCATGGCAGATGAGTTAAGTTGAGAGGAAATTGATTCTGTATTTGCAAACGGTATGAGCTAACAGCTTCTTCATTGTCAAATGAACTTTTCTCCTCTCATCTCCTATGCCCTCCCATTGCTTAATCTCCTTTCATTGCCAGACTTTATTACTCCTTACAAAACAGAACTTTGGTAGTCACTAGCCATTGTTTGTGTGATGGTGGGAGCTAGATATGGGGGTAGAGAGGCTTTGTGGAGATGAAAAAATTCTTAGTACTACTTAGCTAAAAAGAAGTTGATAATGATTCTGTTTGGAAGTCTCACAAGAAAGAAAGGCATGCCAGTATCAGAACCCTAGACCTAACACAAAGAAATCCTTAAGGAAAAAGAGTCTGGAAAACACTAATTTCCCAAGACTGATAGGACTCCAGGGAATGATTCTATTATTGATGACTTCTGTATTCCCTTTCATCTCATATGGCATTCTTTCCTCCATTAGATTTAGTCACTTTTTGACAAAGACAACCAACCTTTAGTCAAGGTTAATTACCTCTATCTCAAAATTTTTGACAAGTAGTGTTCCATGCTACTTTTAACATGTGAAGAAATCTGTTCATGCTACAAAATCAGTGCATAGGAGAAATGTTATTAGACTGATCTTGTTGATTTAACAATTTTTTCAAGAAGTCAAATTATATTCAATGAGAGGAAGAATGAAAAAAGTGAAAATTTCTAGCCCAATGCAAATGTTAATTTGTCAAGATGATATATAAATTGAAACAATTCTCAATGAAAACCTTAAAGATGTGATTCATATGTATTCCTTTATATAGGATGCAACTCAATGGCCTTTCTTAGATCTAGTTGTACATATCAGACAAGGAAGACTTCCTAGTTCACAACCATAAAAAAGAGGAAAAGGCAACATATGAATCTTTTCTACCCACTCTAAGTATGACTGTTGCCATTTGCTGATACTCACCAGAAAGAGGAATATGTGGGACAATGAAGAAGATGAGAGAGAAGTAAGTCAGGTACTTTGGAAGGACTGGGTATATTTTAGCCATTCCAAATATTCATTAATTCAATAAACATGTAAAAATGAAAAATGCCTACTATGTGCCATGCATTGTGCTAAGTAGAGGAGGTACAAAAAACAAGAATTACTGCCCCCCAAAAGCTCACATTCTATCATTCAGAAACCATATAAATACATTTAAAATATATGTGTCTTAGCAAGTTGTTATACATGAGTGTGAGAGCATACTATTGTGCTAAAGGAAATGCTGAGCAGGATTATTTTAGGAAAACCTAGAAAAATATCATCTGGTGCAGAATGAGATGAACAAGACCAGGAAAACATTGTAATCAGTAACAACAATTTTGTTTTATAATCCACTGGCTATTCTGATAAGTGCAATGACTTGAGACAATGCTCAAGAACTTATGATGAAAAATTCTATCTAGCACCAGCCTGAGGCCAGACTGAAACAGAATTTTTTTAACTTCCTTTATTTTTTTTCTTTTTGCAATGTGGCAATGTTTATCATGATTTCACATATATAATTAATATAACATTAATTATCTTTTCAAAGGGGAGGGGAGGTGCAAGAGAAAGAGGGAGAAAAATTAAAATTCAAAAAATTTTAAAGGAATGCTAAAAATAAACAATAAATTTGTAAATGTATTTAAATACATATAGCCGTTGGGGGCAAGGGTGGAGTTGCAGATGTACATTAACTAGGGGAATAGTCCTTTAGTACTAAACTGTCAAGGTTAGTCACCTCTATCTCACCAAGGTTCACAGACATGTATGTATTTTTCCTCTTTGAATTTTCATGACACTCTACTCTCTCCTATTTTTTAACCTCTCTCAATTTCTTCAGATACCTTTTTAAGCTCCTTTTGTAAATGGCCAATTTGTTCATTGCACTCTTTTTCCACTTCAATAATTTTATTTTTCAATAAATTGGTGTCTTTATCATATCTCTTTTGGAGGGCTTCTTGCACTGATTTCAGTTTATTTTCCCATTTATCCTCCAGCTCTCTTTTCAGATTCTGTATGCAATCTTCCAGAAAGGCCTTTTGAAAAGGGGTCCAGTGATGGTCCTTAATAAGTTCCTCTTGAGTTTTGTCTAAAGGAGCCTCAGGATCTGGGGTCAGCCCTTCTTTTTCTCGAGAGAAGCTGTCTATGGTGAGAGCTCTCTTTTGCTTCTTCATTTTTTTTAGACAATGTGGATGTCTCTTTAAGGCTCAGGAAAAATGGTGGCTGAAGTTCTTTGCCCTGGGGCAATTCCTTGAATTAATTTAAGGTGCTGGACCGGTGCTGGCTAGGACTAAGTCTAAATTACTCCTTAAACAAGGTAAGTCTGCCAGTACACCTGCCCCCAATCAAGGCAGTGTCCTGAGTGCCTCAGATAAACTCCAGGTGTTTGGAGTTTGGAATTTGGAGTTTCTGCCACACTGAGCTGAGTCCCACCCTCACTTCCGGCCTTCACCGAGTCCACTGTTTATCCCTCTGTCTGAGTTAAACAAACCTGATATGAAGTTCTTCAGATATATCTGCAAGCAATGTCCAAGTATTTCTGAATTCGTTGACTTGAAGATCAGTTCAGGTACTTATTTTATTTTTGATTTGAGAGAAGATTGGAGGAGGACGCATCTTGGCTCCACCCCCCAATCTTACCTGTCTTAATTTCTTTTGCTACCTCATACCCCTTCTATAATTGTTTTACCAAGGCTCTAGTCTGAATCTTTTGTGGTTCTAGTCAAGGCTTTTCTCTTCTCTGGCTATATTTTTTAGTAACCTTTTTAATTTTCATAGATTTAACTATCATCTCCGAACTATTGACTATATGTGATCAACATATCCAATACTAGTATTTCTCCTGATCTCTGGGACATATGTGCACATTGAATATCATAAATTAAATATCTCATCTTTGGCATGTCTAAAATTGAATTGATTTTCTTTCTGCCCAAATTCTCTCCTGTTCTGAACTTGCATAATTCTGATGGATATATAACCATTTCAGGGTCTCATGTTTATAATCTTAGCATTTTCCTGAATTGCTCACTCTCCCTCTTCTCATATCCAATCAATTGCCAAATTTTGCCATTTCTGTCTTCACAAACTCTCTTGGATATATCCCCTTCTCTTCATTCATAGGTTACCTTCTTGTTTCAGGTCCCCATTTCTCATCTAGATTATTTTAAAATTTCCTAACCAGTGTCTCTGACTTTCTTTACTCTGGAACATCCTATAAACATATGGCAAAGTAATTTTACTTAGGTGTTTATCTGATTATTAGCAAACATAATTTGTTGTGAAGATAAATGAGATAATATTTGTGAAACACTTATCATGATTACTGGCAATAAATGCTCATTTCTCCACTCCCTTCCCTCCCTTCTTCTCTTCCCTCCTTCCTCCCTTCCTTCTTTGCAATTTGCCTTCTCAACCAATACCTGTAGCTTTTGATTGCTTGTGTAATAAAATATTAATTCCTAGATATTGTTTTTAAAACCCTTTACAATCTGACTGCAACCTTTGTTTTCAGTATTATTCTGTATTATTCCCTTCCCTGCACTTGGTGATTGAGCCAAACAAAGTGTTCTTTTTTGCTTTTCACATGCAACAATTTATCTCTTGTCTTCAATTCTTTCCCTTGGCCATCCTTCATACCTACTACACACTCCCTTTTTATCTATGACATAGACTCTTTCTTTAAAATGCAACTCAAGCACTATCTTTTACATGAATTCTTTCCTGATATGCCCTACTGTTACTCTCTACCTTTCCAAACTATCTTATGCTTAACTACCAAACATGTGCGCATATATATGTATATAAGCACATATGCCCACATAATGTATATGTGCATATGTGGAGAAGGAAATGGCAAATTATCCTTGTTAAAAAAAAAAAAACCTTAAAGCGTATCAGAAAACACACATATTTATGTATTTATTAACTTTCTATTTATGGGATATGTGTGTATATTTTTTATCCAATATCTCCTTATTAGAATGTGACTTTCCTGAAAGAAAGGATTATTCCATTCTTTGAGCCAATATCCCTAGTACTATAGCCAAATTACAAATGGACAAGAGAAGAGAAGAAAGGAAGTGAATTACGTCTGGATCACAGGAGCAACAAGATGGTATACTAAGCATTTTATCTTATCCTTATAACTTCTCAAACCTTACCATAAGAGATATTATGGGCCAAAGAAAAATCAGCTTCAGCTGTTTCTATGCATTAGAACACCCAGAATTCAAAAGAAGGTAAAACAAAACAAAACAAAACAAAACAAAACAAAACAAAAAAACAAAGCAAACAAACAAACAAACAAAAACCACAGCAATCCCAGGAACTGATCCTCACTCACCCTGAGCTCACTCAGCACCCTTCCTCAATTAAGGTTGCATTACAAACCCAAGAACACAACACAGTCTTACATCTGAATCCATTGAGGTGGTTCCCACATTAATATTCATACCACCAGCAGCTGAATTGGGCCTGGGTTTGGCAGGAGCTGCTATTTGAGGGACTCTGTGAAGTGCTGTATCATTACCATCTGCAGTCAGATAGAGGTACCAGTGAAAGAGAATACAAAGGTAGAAAGGTGGGAAAGGGAAAGTCACATGGTCTCTGGACCTCTGGTTTCTGGTCACATGCCTTTGTCTTTCCAAACAGCAATGGAGAAGGGGAGACCCCCAACACTGGAAGGAGAAGCAGAATTCTGGATTCTACAAGGTAAGAATTGGAGAAAACTTTACCACACAGTCCCTTCTTCTGGAGAGGTTCTTGCATATACTTTACATGAAAGTTGGCAAATTTATCAGAAAAGTTTCTGTAACTCATGGAATGAAGAATAGCTTGGACATCTGAATGCAAAGAAAGTATTACATGTTTAGATGAACATTAAATGCCAGAAACTTAAATCAGAAAGAAAAGCTAAAATCTAATTTCAGTCAGTCCTATATTTATAAGACAGTTGATTTCCATTTTTCCAATGAAAGCATAGCAATAAAGGAGTGAGATGTTATGAAAGACCTTCCTTATCAATTATTACCAAAATTCAAGAAGAAAGCTAATAGAAAAATTAGAAAAGGAAAAAATAGAATTTCCAAAAAAAAATCTTTTTTTTTTGTTTTATAAAGACCTGTTGGTGAATCAGGTGATCAGTTTGAGAAATACTGAGCCAATTTTTAAGTATAAATGCTGTGGATACTCTTGCAATATCCAAACATAAGCAGAACATGGGCATTTCTGAAGCACTTTGGGCTGATGTCTACCCCCAGTAATTGCCTAAGGTATAACTTAAATTCTGATATCGTTGAGTCTATATTTAGGACCTACCCATCAGTAAAAATGAAATCTGCAGAAAACATACCATATAATATGACAGAAAAGGAGTTTGGGACATGATTTTTTCATTCCTATTATTTTCACAGAGATCAGCTTAGCACAGTCAAAAACTTTCTTTATAGAATGTGCCAAAATGGATGAAAAAGGTTTACAAACAATATAACTAGGATTGGGAAAAAACCCACTACTAAATTTGACAACACTGAAGGATAAATCATTAGTTGAAGACTATAAAGTTTTCTCTGTGCCATCTACTTCCAACATTTCAAAATTCATAAAGAAGAATTACAATGCTATGATCATCAGGAAGTTAAAACCATCATAGAGCCATGTTCCTGGCAGCAAGTCATAGGAAACAAGAAGCACAAAAAGATCACAATAGCAAGAATAACAGCACAAATGGGAACTCTCAGGATTCAGGCTTCTTCTAGCTGCCAGTCAAAAGGGTAAAGTTACAAAAAGCCATTGAATGTGAAGGCTTAGGGGAATAGGTGAGTGAGGAATAATGGGGATAGCACACAAAAAAAATCACCCGAAGGGGGAGAAATTAAGAGAGATGCAAGAAGAAATAGACAGCCAAACGATACTAGTGGGGAATCTCAACCTTGCTCTCATCGAATTAGATAAATCAAACTATAAATTAAACAAGAAAGAAACTAGGGAGATAAACGAATTGTTAGAAAAGTTAGGTATGATAGATCTATGGAGAAAGTTGAATGGAGACAGCAGGGAGTTTACTTTTTTCTCAGCAGTCCATGGAACCTATACAAAATTTGACCATGTGGGGGTGGAGCCAAGATGGTGAACTGCAGACATCGTTCTCTGTAAGCTCCTGAGACCTTCCCTCAGACACAGACAAACTGAGCCTCTGAACTGGTTCTGGAGTGAGGGCTTCACCAAACACTTGGACTACAACGCACTTCTATCAAATATCTACTTTGAAAGAACTTCTGAGGTCAGTTTTAGATGGACAGGGGATCAAGCAGCTCCCGGCGCTCAGACACCAGTGTGCAGCCAGGGTGCAAGTCTGGGGCTGGGACGGACCAGAAGATTTTAGGCTGCCAGGAAGTCCCTGGGAGACCCTTGGGCCACTTTGCTCTGCTTGTGGGCAGGTGCTTTGGCAGGTCTACCTTTGATAAAGGGTGGATTGAGAGCAGCTGAAGGTGTGGTCCTAGTGCGGATCTAGCCAGATCAGCCCCAGACCAGAAGTCAACCCTGCAAACAGCTGCAGGGCAAATTGAAATCCCATCTCCTACTGCTGCCACTGCTGCCTCTGCTGCTGCTGAGGCTGCAGAATTCCCAGCTGGTGACTGATACCTCAGCTAACCATCATGAGCAAGAAGAAGAGAGCTCTCACCATAGACAGCTTTTATGGAGAGAAACTAGAGCAGTCCCCAGATCCTGAGATTCTGAAAATAATCCCAGATAAAGCCACAAAAGTGGCACAGTTGATAACTTTTTGAGCATAGCTCCAAATTGTTCTCCAGAATGGCTGTATCCGTTCACAGCTCCACCAACAATGCATCAGTGTCCCAGCCCTCCCACATCCCCTCCCACATCCCCTCCAACATTCATCATTAACTTTTCCTGTCATTTTAGCCCATCTGACAGGTGTGAAGTGGTACTGCAGGGTTGTCTTGATTTGCATTTCTCTGATCAATAGTGATTTGGATCACCTTTTCATATGACTACAAATTTACTTATAGTATCACTCTTTATATCCAGATCATGAACCCATTTAGATCTTATCTTGGTATGTGGTGTTAGATGTGGGTCAAGCCCTAATTTCTTCCACACTAGTTTCCAGTTTTCCCAGCAGTTTTTGTCAAATAGTGAATACTTATCCCAAAAGCTGGGGTCTTTGGGTTTATCAAA
>JAJPUD010011530.1:0-20765 GCA_023553655.1 Myrmecobius fasciatus
GTCCCACAAATTTTGGTATGTTGTCTCATTGTTGTCATTCTCCTGGATGAAATTTTCGATTGTGTCTATAATTTGCTTTTTCACCCATTCGTTCTTCAGGATTAGATTATTTAATTTCCAAATAACTTGTGGTCTATTTTCTCCTGGCCTTATATTACATGTGAGTTTTATTGCATCATGATCTGAGAAGGATGCATTTACTATTTCTGCTTTTCTGCATTTGATTTTGAGGTTTTTATGCCCTAACACATGATCAATTTTTGTATAGGTTCCTTGAACCCCTGAGAAAAAAGTATACTCCCTTCTATTACCATTCAATTTCCTCCAGAGATCTATCATACCTAACTTTTTTAGCCTTTTCTTAAACTCCCTAACTTCTTTCTTATTTATTTTGGAATTTGATTTATCTAATTCTGAGAGAGCAAGGTTGAGATCTCCCACTAGTATAGTATTACTGCCTATTTCTCCTTGCATCTCTCTTAACTTCTCCTGTAGGAATTTGGATGCTATACCACTTGGTGCATATATGTTAAGTATTGATACTGCATCATTGTCTGTGGAACCCTTTAGTAAAATGTAGTTTCCTTCCTTATCTCTTTTAATTAGATCTATTTTTGTTTTTACTTGATCCGAGATAAGGATTGTTACCCCTGCCTTTTTTTGTTGACCTGAGGCATAGAAGATTCTGCTCCAGCCCTTTACCTTCACTCTGTATGTATCTCTGTGCTTTAGATGTGTTTCTTGTAAACAACATATTGTAGGATTTTGGCTATTAATCCAGTCCGCTACCCTCTTCCGTTTTATGGGAGAGTCCATCCCATTCACATTCACAGTTAAAATAACTATATCTGTATTCCCTGCCATCTTATTTACCCAGAGTTATGATTTTCTCTTCCCTTTCCCCTCTCTCCCTTCCCCCCTCCCCAGTACTTTGCTCTTGATGACCACCTCCCACCAATAATCCTCCTCCATTTAGAGTCCCTCCCTCCCCTTTATACCTTTCCTCTAATCCTTCTATTAGTTTATCCCTTTCCTTTTCTCCCCACCCTCCTACCTTCCCACAAGGAGGGTCAGGCCTTTCTTTGAAGCCAAATGTATCTGCTATACTCTCTTAGAGTCCAATCTAATGAGAGTAAGGTTTACACAATAGTCATCGCCCTCCCTTCTGTCCCTCAATTATATTAGATCTTCTGTCTCTTTATGAGATTTTGCCTTATTTTGCCTCCTTTATTTTTACTTTATTTTGCCTCCTTTTCCCCCCTCCCCCCTTTTTCTTTTTCAGTATGGTATCCCTTCCACCTCTAATTTCTTTTCCATTATTATCAAAGAAAAATCAAATTATACTGCCATTCTTTAAAGGATGTCTATAGTAGAAATATAGTTCTCAAGAGTTTTCCTTTTTACCTTTTTATGCTTCTCCTGAGTTCTCTATTTGGAGGTCAAATTTTTTGTTCATATCAGGTCTTTTCATTAGAAATAGGTGAGATTCTCCTGTATCATTGAATGACCAACTTCTTCCCTGGAAGATGATGCTCATTCTAGCTGGATAACTTATTCTTGGCTGTAATCCAAGTTCTTTTGCCTTTTGGAATCTATGGTTCCAGGCCCTTCGATCCTTTAAAGTGGAACCTGACAGTTCCTGTGTAATTCTAATGACAGTTCCTCGGTATTTGAACTGTTTCTTTCTAGGTGCTTGCAATATCTTTTCCTTGGTGCGATAGTCCTGAAATTTGGCCACGATATTCCTTGGGGTTTTAATTTTGGGGTCTCTTTCTGGAGGTGATCGGTGAATTCTTTCAATGCCAATTTTGCCTTCTGATTCTAAAACATCAGGGCAATTCTTTTTCATGATTTCCTGGAAGATAGCATCCAGGTTCTTTTTTTCATCGTGGCTTTCAGGGAGTCTGATAATTTTTAAATTGTCTCTCCTGGATCTGTTTTCCAAGTCAGTTGTTTTTCCTAGGAGATATTTCATATTTTCTTCTATTTTTTTCATTTTTTTTGTTTTTGTTTAACTGATTCTTGAAGTCTTATTGAGTCATTTACTTCTATTTGTTCAATTTTAATTTTTAAAGTATTATTTCCTTCAGTTATCTTTTTTAGCTCCTTTTGTAGCTGGCCAATTGAATTTCTTGATTCAATGCATTCTTTTTTCATTTTGCCAGTTTTATTTTTCAGGGAATTGTTTTCTTTTTCCAATTCACCAATTTTGTTTTTCAGTGAATTGTTGTCTTTTTCCAATTCACCAATTTTGCTTTTCAGTTCACCATTTTTATTTTCCAGGGAATTGGTGATTTTTTCCAATTCACCAATTTTGTTTTTCAGTGAACTGTTTTCTTTTTCCAATTCACCAGTCCTATTTTCCAGTTTTTGATATTTCTGTTGCCCTGATCTCAATTTATTTCCCCATTCTTCTTCTAGCTCTCTTTTGAGATTCTTTATGAAATCTTCCAGGTAAGCCTTCTGAAAGGGAGTCCAACTTAAGTCAGCCTTTGTGGCTTCATCTGCGATTGTTTTCAGAATCTCAGGGTCTGGTGACTGCTCTATTTTTTCTCTGTAAAAGCTGTCTATGGTGAGAGCTCTCTTCTGCTTCTTACTCATGCTTTTGAGCTGAGCTATCAGTCACCAGCAGGGGATCCTGCAGTGGTTTCAATTTGCCCTGGGGCAGTTTGCCGAGTTGACTTCCGGTCTGAGGCTGGTCGGGCTAGATCTGCACTAGGACCATGTTTTCAGCTGCTCTCAATCCACCCTTTACCAAAGGCAGATCTGCCAAAGCACCTGCCCGCAAGCAGAGCAAAGTGGCCCAGGCATCTCCCAGGGGCTTCCTGGGTGCCTAAAATCCTCCTCTGTCTCAGCTCAGCTTTCGCCCCAGGCATGCTGGTGTCTGATTGCGGCCAGTGGCTGATTTCCCCTGAGACTAACCTCAGGAGTTTTTTCAAAGTAGATTTTTGATAGAAGTGCATTGTAGTCCAATTGTTTGGTGGAGCCCTCAATCCAGAACCAGTTCGGAGGCTCAATTTGTCTGTGTCTCAGGGAAGGTCTCAGGAGCTCACAGAGAATGCTCTCTGCAGTTCACCATCTTGGCTTTGTCCCCCACTTTGTCAGTATTTAGCTGTGATTTAGGATTGTAATTGTCTAGAAAAGCGATTGAGTACTAACTGTGTTACACTGGAGAGGCTACTTAACCCCTGTTGAATTACAAAAAAAAAAAAAAAAAGCTGATTTATTTTCCTATTCTTAAAAAAAGTTTTAATTGTCATATGGAATAACGCTCTAGGAGGGAAAAGATATTTGGGATAATTATGGTTATTTAAGAAGCAACAAATTAATAAAAGCTTTAAAAATATTAAAAAAAGATTGATTTATACCTTTGTGTTTGTAGAAACTAGAATAGCACTTGGAATATGTAAGATATTTAATATATAGCTTTTGGTTTATGTATAATAGTACTTTAAATATTAAAATTATCATTCTCAATAATAATAATGAAAAGATATCTATTTTAAATCCATTCTATAAGCACTTACTTTCCCCTTTGTTAATTTTAGTGTTATTTCAAAATGATTTATATCTTACCTGAATAGTTTGCATTCTCATGTTCTAGGGTAATCTCTCAGAAAGTAGAGTGCAAAAGTTTAACTTTGAAGAGAGAGAGGAAGAGGAAGAGAGAGAGAGTGAGTAAGTGACAGAGAGAGAGGGACAGAGACAGAGATAACCAGAGAAAGAAAGAATAATGAAGATGGGGGGAAAAAAAGGGAACAAGTTTTTCCTTTGGGGAAGTAACTAAAAATAATGAAACTTTTCTTCTTTTGATTCCTCCTACTCTGACTCTGATTTTAGCTTTGCATGTGCCATTATATTTCACCTGTGCTTTGCATAGTTCAAGGGCTATTATACTAATTCCTTACATTTTGATGGACTGGAATGCTTGTATTTTGCATGATCATTCTCTATATAGTGAGTCTGATATATAAGCATGACCTTTTTATAAATACCAACATTTCTTTGAAATAGGAATAAGGAATGCTTATATTTTCTATTTGCAAGTGATTTTGCAATATACAATGATAATTATAAATGATATATATATTTCAGAGTAGGAATCCATTTTTATGTAATTTTCTTTTTTGTTGTTATGTTCTATTTATTCATGTGGGGAAAAGTCAACTTTTTATACACTTCATTAAACTTATAAATTTATTATTAGAACAAAAACAAAAGATATATGAAACAGAAATTGCAAAACAATTACTATTATTCTTGAGGGAAAAAAATTTATTTTTTGTTTTTTGTTTTTTTTTTTTCCTGGAAAGGAATTAGAAAGGTTGTTTCAGTTCATTGCAAGTATTATCTTGAATTTTTCTTTTCAAGAAAATATTTCTGTGCTCTGTTTTATTTTTAAAAGATGTAATATAGGGAAGTGAATTCTTTTAAAGGCATTACTCTTGCTCTAAATTTCATTACAGAGAGGTCCTGTAATTTTTCCTTATCTCAGAAGTCTTCAGAAATAGTAATGTGTGGTACTGAAAACTCTAGTTGAATTTGAAAGTAATAGCAATGAAAAATAGAAGAGTTTCTATTTCATTTGTGAATCCCACCTCTACAATGCCAACCATGTCATTCTTTTATGAGAAATATTCTAACACCCACTCTTCCCTTTCAATCTTCAGAATTGTAATTTCTTTCTTTTATGTTTCCATCTTCTTGGTGACTGACCTTGCCATGAGTTTTTTCAGATTTTCTTGCTTATGATCATGTCTCAATCTGATGGCAATGATTAATTTCAGTAATACCTTAATTTAAATGCTTTTATCTATATGAATATAAAGGACCTATTTAGCCTTTGTCATCTTTCTACTTACAAATTTTGAGAATGAGTGAGATTTTTCTCCAAGGATACCCTCACCCAGAAGGTTTAGTGTCCTATAATGTCATGTTGCTATGAATAGGTAATGCTTAATACTGTGGCCTACAATTGAGAACATCAGGTCACTTGTTAGTTGGATGTGGTACCAGTAGCATGAATTTAAATTCCATACTTTCAAATTTAAATGTAATATAAAATTTATTCTCATAGGATATAGAGTTGGAAGGGACCTTTGAGAACATTAACTACAATTCATTTATTTTACAGAAGAGTAAAGTGAGGGTTTAAGAAATGAAGTGATTTACTAAAGAGTAAATTGCATGCTTAAAAGTTAGGATTTGAATGCTAATTCTCAATTTCCATTCCAATGCATAATTACTTTAGAATATCTACACTCTGAATGAGGTAACCCTTTTTCAAAGGCTTAGATCTTCCTCTTCACTTCCTGAAAATGTACATAATTTGTTCTCCTAGTCCAACTTGGTCTGAACAAATCATTGGGAATTTTTTTTTATTTACATAATTGCTTTTGTAAGGAATTTCAATGATTACAGCAATGTCATTAAGACATTTAAAGAGTAAAACTGCTAGTATAAAAAATATCAAACCAAAATATGATCAATTAATTTACTATGTGCCTTGTTAATTATCGGGAGGTATCTTTACCCATCTCCAAAGAACCCTTGCACAATTTCTCTATGTTCATCCAGCTCCGAATTTTTGTAGGTTAAATATTTGGAGACTAAAAGCTGAATAAAAGGGATGGAGGCCAGACTCTGTTGGAAATGGGCCTCCTTTCCCCATAGTATTACTCTAATTATTAAGACAGAGATACTGTAATGCCAGAGAAACTGAGTCAAGACAGAGATTAGAGAGATTCTAATATTTTAATAGTGGAGAGTTGGACTGATGAAGCTATATTAGACAGATGGCTGGTTGGGACTCTTTTTTAAATTCTGGCAGGTTGGGGGTGAAAAAGCTAGGAGACAGTAAATCTGGGCTCAGGAGATGCCCATATATTTGACATAAGCCATCTGGAGTGTTATGACTCTTTGGAATGCTCAAGTAGCCAGAGTTTCCAGCCCTAATTATCTCAATCCTAATGGCCAGAAAGAGGGATTATTACTGAGGAAACTGAGGAAAAACAATTCAGGGAAACTGAGGCAGAACAATTCAGGGAAACTGAGGCATTTTATTATAATATCCTTTTTGACTTGATTATTTTATGCACTACCTCTTCATGGAAGATACCTAGTAATAGTTTAGACTATTTCTATGCTGTGAAATGCTATCCTAATAAAATTTTTTGAGGTCTTAAACTAGGAACAGCTCAGGAGAGTATCTGTTAAAATTTCAGTGTAGTTTGGTAAACTCTGCAAATTAAACTTGATTTATTTTCTTGTTGTCTAAACTAAAGAAATAATTAATAATGCCAATTAGAATTAGAAGTATATCAAGAATATTTTTTTTTTTCCTTTTCTTTAGAAAGCCAGTTAGGTGGTGGTACAGGAGATGGAATATAAGGCCTGGGGTTATATGTAGGACTATAATGCTGCAAAATTTGAAACAACATGGTCCATTTTCATTCAATGTTTTTCAGGTAATCAATTAAATTGTATTGTCAGTGTTCTTGTAGTGTTACTGTTTAGTTTGTATATAATACTCTATAAACATTAAATGGTAAAACTGACTTTTTAAAAATTTTAACAATTTATCCTAATCAGTTTTTCACACAGGTAAATGTTTAACAACTAAGTTTTTTTTTTTTTTTTCCAAAAATATGGTAGAATTTTAAGTTTAATCCACATTATCTACATTTCCCCCCTAAAAACTAGGTAATCAACAAAAAATGATTTTGATTTCTAATTTAGAGTGTTTGAAAATTTCTGAGGTGCAAATGCTCAAATGGAAAATTTACAATCAGTTTATCTTAACTGATTTAAATAGGCTTCAAAATGCCACTGATTATACTCAATGACCAATACTTCACAGCACATCTGGTCAACCAAGTAGATTAAACCTGATCATTTATTTTGGCCTTCAAGAAGGTTATATTTTATCAGGGAATACAACAAATGCATGAACACATATATAAATATAAAATGTAAGAAGATTATGATATTTTATTCTGTGAAGACACAATATAAGGCAAAAGTCAAGAATTACCAGTCATTATGTTTGATAAAAACAGAAATGTGTATTTAAAAGATAGAAGACAATGATCTTAGTTTCCATGATACTTCATTTTTACTTAACTTCATTTGGATGTCAATCAAGGAGGATCTTAGGAGTAAGGGACTTTATAGCTTTAACCTTTAAGTGGCTTTTATTTTATTTTTTTAATTAAAGCTTTTTGTTTTCAAAATATATACACAGATAATTTTCAACATTCACCTTTACAAACCCTTGTGTTCTATTTTTTCCCTCTCCTCCTCTCAGATGGCAAGAGAGCCATATGTTAAACATATACAATTCCTCTGTACATATTTCCACAAATATCATGCTACGCAAGAAAAATCAGATCGAAAAGGAAAAAAAATGAGAAAGAAAATAAAATGCAAGTGGATAACAGGAAAAAGAATGAAAATACTATGTTTTAGTTCACTTTCAGTTCTCACTGTCCTCTCTCTAGGTGAACCCTGATCAGTATTTTGCATTTCTACCATTCCATGGTCTCTCTTTTTGGGGTAGGGGGGAGTAAGAGGAGTATAGAAAAGTAATAAATGTATTGAACCCTACAGATAAATCAAACCTGCAGTATTTCATTTACATACTTTTAAAGAAAGGCATCTTTCATTTCACATAGCTATTGTAAAAAAAAAATGGGAACAAACTAAGGAAAGTATGTTACAATATTCTGTGAAATATTGTGTAATGTAAGCACAGGATACAGATACATACAAAATAATTAACTAGTAGTATCATAGTTCACCATTGATAGCAGAAATCACAAATATCCACAATGACAGTAATGTAGAAAAGGTAAATATTTTATGAAAATTAGAAAATGTAAATGAATAAATAATAGTCTTTGAAAGAAAAAAAATATCACTACAAGTTATTTGAATCTCTTTTTAATTGATGCTTACTGAAAAATTCTAAGAAACAACATTTTAAAATTAAAAAAATAGTGTTTGTGGTTGAGGTTATGTGTTAATAGTTCCTTATTTTTATAGCTCATTAAATTTCTATCACATTTTTACACATAACAAATGTCACAACTTTTGGGATATGTGTGACAATTTTTCCTATGAAAGAATGATAAGAAGAGCTACTAAGAGCTTTCAATCTTGTTTTTTTTGTCACTTTTGGTCCAGGTCCTTAGAGTTTTGCTAAAAATCCTGTATTTATTTATTTTTTTTAATTTTATTTGCATAACATATGTGTGGGTAATTCTTCAACAATAACCCTTACATAGCTTTCTGTTACAAATTTTTCCCCCCAACTTCCCCACCCCTTCCCTAGATGGCAGGATATCCACTACATGTTAATTATGTTAAAATATTGGCAAATCGAATATATGTATACATATTTCCAAACTTATTGTTGTGCAAGAAAAATCTTATCTACACAAACGATATATCAGATAAAGGAAACACAATGTAAGCAAACATCAATCAAGGAGTATGAGGATGTTATGTTGTGGTCCACATTTCGCATCCCTCTCTCTGGGTGTATATGGCTTTCTTCAGTGAACAATTGGAGGTGGTTTGAAACATATCATTGTTGAAGAGAGCCATGTCCATCAGAATTAATTGTCATATAATACTGTTGTTGCCGTGTATAATGATCTCCTGGTTCTGCTCATTTCACTCAGCATCAGTTCATGTAAGTCTCTCCAGGCCTCTCTGAAATCATCTTGCTGGTCATTTCTTACAGAACAATAATATTCCATAACATTCATATACCATAATTTATTCAGCCATTCTCCAATTGAAGGGCATCTATTCAATTTCCAGTTTCTAGCCATCACAAAAAGGGCTGCCACAAACATTCTTGCACATGTGGGGCCTTTTCCTTTCTTTATGATTTCTTTGGGATATAAGCCCAGTAGAAATGCTGCTGGGTCAAAGGGTATGCACAGTTTGATAACTTTTTGAGCATAGCTCCAAATTGTTCTCCAGAATGGCTGTATCCGTTCACAGCTCCACCAACAATGCATCAGTGTCCCAGCCCTCCCACAACCCCTCCAACATTCATCATTAACTTTTCCTGTCATTTTAGCCAATCTGACAGGTGTGAAGTGGTACGTCAGGGTTGTCTTGATTTGCATTTCTCTGATCAACAGTGATTTGGAGCACCTTTTCATATGACTATAAATAGTTTTAATTTCATCCTCTGAAAATTGTCTGTTCATATCCTTTGATCATTTATTGATTGGAGAATGGCTTGAATTTTTATAAATATGAGACAATTCTCTATATATTTTTGAGATGAGACCTTTATCAGAACCCTTGAATGTAAAGATGATTTCCCAATTTATTACTTCCCTCCTAATCTTGTCTGCATTGATTTTGTTTGTACAAAAACTTTTTAACTTAATATAGTCAAAGTTATCTACCTGGTTTTCAATTAAGAGTTCCAGTTCTTCTTTGGACATAAATTTATTCCATCTCCATAGGTCTGAGAGGTAAACTATATTACGTTCCTCTAATTTACTTATAGTATCACTCTTTATATCCAGATCATGAACCCATTTAGATCTTATCTTGGTATGTGGTGTTAGATGTGGGTCAAGCCCTAATTTCTTCCACACTAGTTTCCAGTTTTCCCAGCAGTTTTTGTCAAATAGTGAATACTTATCCCAAAAGCTGGGGTCTTTGGGTTTATCAAAAACCAAATTGCTATAGTTATTGCCTAGTTTGTCTTGTGATTCTATCCTATTCCACTGATCGACTACTCTATTTCTTAGCCAGTACCAAATGGTTTTGATGACCGCTCCTGTATTTATTTTTAAGTATATTACACTGAAATGAACTCATTTTTCCCTGTGTAAAGAGAAGAGTTATGAGAGATGAAGGGCACTTAAGTACACATAGGTGCCTATCCTCCTTCTTAAGTGTAAACAAATTTAGTATAAAGAAAAGAGATGTAAAGCCTCACAAAGTGGCAGGGGAAGAGGAATATGGGGACTGCCCTAATGATTGCCAAGTAATTTTCTACTATGAATCAAAATATCTTCAGAAAAGAGCCAAATGTATTTGCAAAATTGATTGTTGTTGTTTGTCTTTTGTTCTGGAGGAGGATCATGACCTAAGGGAGGTCCTGCCATGATATGCAAGTGAATTGGATTTAAAGTGAGATTGGGCTGTGCAAGCTCACCTTCCTCACTTTCCCCTCTATCTGGGTCAAGTGCAAGATTGAAGTAGCTGTGAGACAGGAAAGAAGTACAAATCTTACCTTAGATAAAAAACATGTCTAAGGGAAATTTAAATACAAAATTATAATAGAAATACAAGGAGAGGTTCTTGCACAGTAAACTCATATATCTTGGGATCTTCTTATATTTCCAGTCATAATTTGCACCTCACAATACATACTATCATATGGCTACATTGGAATTCTTGCAGTCCCTCACAGACAATACCCTATTTCTATTGTATTCAAGCTGGATTCATGTCCCTTTTCTTCTCTCCCTTGGCTGCCTAATCTAATCAGCTCATATTGATTTTTGCAGGTGGCTTTTCCCATTCTCTTTCCCACAATGTTCAAAGTATCCCCAGTCTCTTTCCTATGAAATTATTTTTCATTTACATAACTTACGCTGCATATATTTTCTATGTAAGCTTTTTTTTTGCATATGCTTTTCCCTATTTGAGTGATCTCATTGAGGAAAAATAATATGTTTTTGCTTACCTTTGTATCCATTAAGTTTAGCAGAATGCCTAGCACTTGCAAGATTTTTATAAATGCTTAATATATGTGACCATTAGTTTTATATATTTTGAAATTTTTGAAATTTATATATTTATATATTTTTTATTACTTTCAGTCTATGTTTCCCCATTTCTTAAATGGTGATCAAAAATGACATCTCCCAAATAGGTTTATTTTTAAAAATAAATAAAATAATATAGGTAAAGTTTTTTGGAAGCTTTAGCTGTTACCATCCAGCCTTGTCTGATTCTTTGTGAGGCCATGGACCATACTGTCCATGGAGTTTTCTTGGCAAGGGAACTGGAGTAGTTTTCCATTTCCTTCTCCAATTAATTAAGGCAAACAACATTTAAGTGGCTTGCCAAAGGTCACACAGATAGTGTCTGAGTCTGGCTTTGTTCTCAGGTATTCCTGACTCTAAACCCAACACCTTATTCAATGAGCCATCTAGGTGCCTTGTAAATTTTAGAGCATTCTATACATCTCAGCTATTATTATTCCACACAACTTGGAAATTAGAATCTTCAAGATGATAACATTTATTTAAGGCCTTTTTTCTTAAAATTTTATGGATCAGTGTCCCATTTGGTTGATTATTGACAATGATATCATAAATGATAATCTTCTAATTCTCATAGTTTATTTGTTGAGTTCTCAAAGACATTTTTAAGTCTGCATTTCTAGTGAAAGAATTTATCATTGAGTATTTTATTAAAGATAGTTACTGATATAGCATTCTAGACAAGAAGTCATTTCGTACTAGATATTCAGCAGGTGTTCATTTTTTTTTTCAAGTTCCAGTCATGTGTTGCACAGTTTCTTTCTTTCCCTTTCATAATCTACATTGATCTGATCAATAAGTCTGGATCCCTAAGGATAACTCTTTCCTTTTATCCACTAGATGCATCTATCATGATTGCTAAAGAATAATTAGGAATGAGGTTAAAGAGGAAAAGCATCAACCAAACAACGAATCATCATTTAGACCCTTCTGCTGCTGAAACACTGATAAAATTCAATTAATTCCTTTCAAATGACATTTTGATTGTGGGTGCAGGTGAGAATTAAAAAAGGGATTTCATTGAATCAATTAATTTCACTAACTTCTGCCCGTTTCCCTGAATTGATCATCAATGCCTTTAAGATTTTCTTTTAATCTCTTGAAAGCACTTATGCATCTATAATCTAAAAAAGCCTGACTGCAAAGTCCAAGAGGCCATAAAAGCAAATTGATAAGCAATACCTCTACCTGTATGCAGAGAAGAAAAAAATTGTTAATAAGTCTGTCTTTATATACACAGGGCATATACAGCTTGAAATTCTGAGAAAGCTTATCTTCTAAAACAAAGGATCCTGATATGTGAGGCTTTCTGAAAGTATTGATTTCTTTGACTTGTTTTTCTCTCCAATAATTTAATTTGAAAGTTAAATTATAACATTTAGCATGTTAGCTAAATAATTTGCCCTGAGTTGATTGCTGAAGAAAGACTTGTTTAAGTACTAATTAGATAAACTAACTTTCCTTTGCAAATATATTCCTATGACCCAGTTTCTGTTTCTTTCTGTTAATTAACCAAGTAAAGATGCAATAGCAAACAGAAATTTAATTCAGCGCCTGAAAAATTAAGTATCTTTTCCCCCCAAAAATTATGTTTGTACATTTAAATCAAAGATATAATGTTTAATCATGATATTGTTAAAACTGATTGTATTTATATTGATAGTGCTTTCCTAAAGTATACCGGAAAGCTATATTTTTGTGGCTATGTTAAGTGTTTAATTTATAAGGAGCACAATGCAAATTCTAACTACAGGTATTTAGAAAATCCTTCAGAGAGAGAAGTAGAGTACTATGATAGACAGACTGCTGATCTTGAAGTCTAGAAAACTTTGGTTCAAATCTCTCCTCTGACATTTACTTTCTATAAAAAAGGAGTTCTTAGGATCTATTTCCTGACCTGTAAAATGAGGAAACATTACATACCTTAAAGGATCTGTGTAAATAGCATATGAACTAACGGATATGAATCATTTTTGTTACAAAGTACTATATCAAAACTAGTTGTTTTTACAATTCTGGATATTATTAGGATACTTGAAGCAGTAGAAATGTTTCTGTCTTACTTATCTATCTCTGAGAATGTTAGGTAGACATTTGCTATACTTCAAATAGATAAATCCCTCTGTATCTCTATGTCTCTATATCTCTTTCTATGTCTCTCTCTTACCCAAACCCACACAATGTGCACACAAGCATGCACAAATACAACTTTAGATTTAAAGGGTATCTTAAGAAATGCAATGTAAATGCTGATTCCCAACTCCCCATAATCTGGGGATTATGAGGTTTACCTGTGATCACCCACTATATATGTCAGAAATTGGTATCCAATGGTAGATAACTTCAGTCTTACAAAAGAAAATATATTCGTGAAGGGAATGTGTATTTAGTTTATCATAGAGGAATTGAAAAACTGACAATTTAAAACCATTATTTGGGAAGACAGCAGTTTTTGTCAGGGGGGTTGAGTAGGGAAAGGGGAAGGATACAGAGAAGGGCTAGTCAGTGAAGATGAAGTATTATGTTCATGACAATGTTCCTCTTAAATCATACAGTTCTAAGGGCTTTGGGAATGGAATGGAGAGAGACAACGAACAAAAGCAAGCTTTTTAAACTTGTATGGGAAAAAGATAAAGATAAAACAACATAAATTTCTGTCTTCATTAGCTTCAGACCAAAGAAAATTTTGTACTTCAATCTTCATTGAGGAAATAATATTGTTGATTTCTACATATTTTAGTGTGCAGTTTCACTCCTTACTGTTGGAATGAAGATTATTCAGTTGCTCAATAAGCCTTTAATAATAACTTTATTAAGTTTTAAAGATGGGATTTGAACTCAGATTTTCAATTTAATAGTAAACTCTTCTACAACTCAATTATGCTGTCTCTCGTACAATACAAAATAAATGATAAATAGAAATGGAAACTTGAGAAACAGAATAAATTATTCTGCCTTCCAAAACATGTTAAGTGAGGTAGATAAAAATATTTTCTTTTAGGTTCACAAGTAAGCAGAAAAAGAGATATTTCACAAGAGGCGGGAAAGTAATCTGGAAGAAAATTAGGATCATGGCACAATATGTATTTGATTAATTAAATGATGAAAAACTTCTGAGTTTGGCTAAATATAATAAAAATATTTATATGTACCTAAACATCTTGGTCTTATTCATAATCTTGTTTTAAATGATTTAAAGCAAATCTAAAATTGAAGATTTTTAATTTTTTTTTTTTTTGCTTTTTGGTTGAGGCAATTAGGGTTAAGTGACTTGCCCAGGGTCACATAGCTAGGAAATGCTAAGTGTCTGAGATCAGATTTGAACTCAGGTCCTCCTGACTTCAGGGCTGATGCTCTATCCACTGTGCCACCTACCTGCCCCAATTTTTCAATTTTAAATCAATTATAATGGCTTCTTGAATGATAAAGTATGATATCTATAGTTGCAGGGAAAATCATTTTAACTTTCAGATCTACTCAAAACAATATCATCATGATATGTGTAATGTATGTATATATTTTAAATTTCTAAAAGTTTTCTTGTTAAGTGTTATGAAGTTAGGTGGGTTTGCAATTTAAATTGAATAGATGCTTCTAACTTAAATTGAATAGATGTTTCCAACCTGGTCTTTGAATAAAATAGGCATTCAAAATGGAACTTGGATTTCTGTTAAAGTGAAAGAAATCTAGCAAACACTTAAATTTCAAAATGAAAAGAACCTTTGGTATGTCTACCTCCAAACCCTAAACTAAAATATTTCTCCATTTGTTGGGATAGTTTAGTAGGGAGAAGTCTGCATCCTATTCTCTTATCACTCTTTTAAATAATTCAAGAAAAAAAAATAAGAAATGTTAGCATATTATTCTAGTTGGCTACAAGAAATACATTTAATAAAGAGCCAGATGAAGAGAATGTGGCATACTATTGTCCCTCTTCAATCCAGAGTCTCCCAGAACCAGAACATAACAAGTCCAAGTATATAATACTATTCCTTTTCTCTTCTAGGTAATGCACTGAATAGTATAATTTACATGGGGTCAGGAATACTTGAGTTAAAATGCTATTTCTCATAATTTCTAGCTTTGCAAACTTAAGCAAATCTTTTAATTGTTCTGGACTTCATTTGTAAAATGGTAATGATAATAATATCCACTTGTCAAGTCTATTGTGAGGACCCAGTGAGATAAACTATGTAATATAGTTTCAAAATCTTAAAGTGCTATATGAACAAGATTTGTTGGTCCTTATATTTGTGAATAAATGCACACTTTGGGAACTTAGGAAAAAAGGCAATTTCTTTTAATATACAATGAACCTTGTATCTGGCAAATGAATATTGCCGAAATTCATCTTACCTTAAAATATGCATTCAACAATATAGAATGAAGAATAAAAAGAATAAATTCTACTGTAAATACTGCTTAAGACATTTGTTTACTCCATCATCATGTGCTATAGCTTCTTGATGAATGTCTATCCTCAGGCCTCATTTCATTTTTATAATCAATTGCTGAGTCAAATGCTAAAAGATTAAATTCAAGTGATTGATGCTGGGAATATATCTGACAGAAATTATGATTTATGTTCTTTCTGACAGTTATTCACTTTAATTCCACTTAACAAATATTTATTTTGTCTTTTATAAGAAGACATTTTAGAGGCCACTGGGAATAGAGAGATTAAAAAAGAAAAGCTGAATTACAATACCTCTCCCTTGTCTTCAAGTGGTTTTTATATTTAAAAGTGGCAGCTAGAGAGTATAGTGGATAGGGCACTGAACCTAGAGTCAAGAAGTCCCAAATTTAAATCTAGTTTAAGACATTTACTAGCTATGTGAATGTAAGAAAATCAGTCACGTTCTGCCTCAATCTTCCCATCTATAAAATTGTGAAAATAATAGAATCTTCTTCCCAAGATGGTTATGAGAATAAAGTAAGATAATATCTATAAAGCCTATTATAAACTTAATAGGGCTGTATTCATGCTATCATCATTATTAACACTATCCCTCTTATTATCATTTCTTATTATTAGTTGTGATTCAGTCATATGTATATATATATGTACATATGTGTGTACATAAGCATGAATATTTACATATATACTTACATTGTGATGAATTTGAGAAAGAAATAATCACTACCAACTGAGAAGAAAGATTTCAGGAAATCCTTAAAGGAAATGATACCTGAAGAAGTTTGAGTGATTGTTATACTTCATTTTTTTAAGAGAACAAAAAAGATATTACTATGTAGGAGTCAAGGAATACCATCCAACTGGCTTATCAGACTAATATGAGTGCAAAATACTTTGCCAGATTTTTGTGAACAAGTGCAGATCAGGCACAAATAGTTCATAAATCCGACAAAAACATTTGGAGTACAGATTTCTCTAAATTTGTAAATGTTGGGTTTTTTTGTTTTTGTTTTTGTTTTTATTTTTTAATTTTTTTTGGATGTACTACAATTATTCTTTTCTCATAGAACATAGCACTTTCTTTGATGTGGACATATCTTGCTGGGCAGTCCTTTGTAGTGTTTTCCATGTCTTTAAGGAATACATTCCAAAGTTCTTTAGAGAGATTTGAGAATGTCCTTGTATTGCTTCTACTTACCACCACATGAACACCTTGCTTGTATGAATTTTCCTTAAAATAGTCTTTTAAGAAATGTATATTTGACATTTGAACAATGTGCCCAGTGCATCAGACTTACACTCTTTGAAGCAGTTTGGAAGTTTAGCTCAAAAGAATATCTCAGTGTCTTGTCTAGTACCTTATATTTTCAGGTGATCTTCAGAATCAGAAGACAATTAAAATGGAAGCAACTCAATTTCCTGGCATGGAGCTGGCATACCATCCAGGTTTCATAGACATAAAACAATTAGGTTAGCACAATGGCTTTGTAGACCTTTATTTTGGCAAGCAGTTTAATACCTCTTTTTTCTCACACTGTTTTTTGGAGCATCCTAAATACTAAGCTTGCTTAGTCACTGTGTACACACTGTGTACTCTGTCACTATGTACATCAATCTCATCATCTAAGTGGACATCCTTAAAAGTATACTACCAAGGTAAGTTAATTTATCTCCAGTTTTCAAAATTTTCCAATTTGATTTCATTGATGTTTCATATGGATGATGCTCTTCTCCTTGGGGGAGAATCTGTATTTTTGTGGTATTGATTGTTCAGTCACAATTAGCATAAGCAGCAGAGAAGTAATCCATTCTTACTTGTATATCAGTGTTAGAGATTGCACTTAGTATATAATCATCTTTGAACAAACAGTCATGAACCAACTATCCCTTCACTATAGTCTTGGCTTATAACTTTTTCCAATTAAATAATTTATCATCAGTGCAATCATTAACCCTGATGCCTTTTTCATCTTCTTTAAAAGCTTAAGAAAATATAGAAATAATGCAGGAAACATCATGGTACAAAGTATGGGAGTAAGCACATAGCCTTGATTTATTCCATTGCTGACTGAGAAAGTATAGAGTATTATCCATTATTCAGACAAGCCTGCCATCATAAAACTGTCATTCAACACTTCTGAGCTATGGGTAACCGATTTTTGCTATAATTTTCTGCAGTCTTCCATGAAAGACAGTATCAAAGATGTTGTTTAGATGAAAGGATATTTTATACAGACCTCTATTTTATTCCTGGAATTTCTCCTTTTTGTTGAACAACAAATACCATTTCTAAAGCCACACTGACTCTCAAATAGATAACCATCTTCCAAGTGAAGGATCAGCCTTCTGATTCTGATAATAATCTTGCCAACAATGACTAAAAGCGATATCTCCCAGTGCCTTGATTGTCATAGAACAACTATTTCCCTTTCTTTTAAAATGGAAGGAATCTTTGAAGTTTTGGAGAATAACCTCCTCTCATCATATAAGTTGGGAAATTTCTGTCAACTTTTCTATTAGTACTAGACCTCCTTCCTGGTAAATCTCACCTAGATTAGAATTAGCACCAGGTGCATTGCCACATGAGAGAAGCCTGAAAGCATTCAAAACTTCTTCAGTTTTAATTTTGTCCAGAGAGTTATTGACTCCAACTGAGGGAAATAATGGTTTAGCATTAATTGATGATATTCAATTGAAAACACTTTGGAAGTGTTCAGACTATCTCTATAGGATCATACCCTTATCACTAATCAATATGACTCCATTAATGCTGAATAGTTGAAATATATTATAACTTTTTGGTTCATAAATAGCCTTTAGGACATCATTAAAGCCGTTTGGATTGTTATCATAAGCAAAAAGCTGAATTTCTCCTGCCTTTTTACTGAGTCATGGATCTTGCATCTTTCTAAGCTTTACTTGAACTTTACTTTGGAAGAAATTAAAAGGCTGTATTCTTAGAATATACTTTTTCTTCTTCAATGTGTCCAATAATATTTTAGCTTACCATTCCCTTCAAGTTATTCATGCTCAGAGAAATGCCCTAATCTGTTGACATTCAGTCTTCTGCTAGTCATCTTGCCTTGAGGCTACTGCTTTTGTTAAAAGTAAATATTTAGCTTGAAAAGGACAAGTCTGTGATCACTCCCACACTCATCTCTATACATTGCTTCTTCAGTCCTACATCCTTTTTTTTTTTCTTTTTTATACAGTGACATTGTCTATTAAATGCCAATGTTTGCTGCAAAAATGCATCCATGAAATTTTAATATATTTAGGCCCTGGAGTAAAGAAGATTTTCATTCAAATATGGCCTCAGACACTTGCTAGCTATGTGATCTTAGGAAAGTCCTTTAGCGCCTTTGCCTCAGTTTAATCATCTGCAAAATTAAAATAATAATAATAATAGCATCTATTCTGCAGTTGTGATGATAAAATGAGTTAGTTATAAAGCAAACTACATATAAATTATGCTATATAGATACTATTATTAATAATAATTATATTCTAGGCATTGTGAAATCACTGAAGATTATAGGCTAGATAATAAACTAATCAGTTCTTTAGGCAAAAATAGGCAGAGAAGAAACAGTCTTATGGAGGAAAATGAGGAACTGCATGTTTTAGGTACTGAATTTGAGGTACAAACATAATACTGAGGTAGAAATTTCCATTGGGAAGTTGAGAATGTCCAACAAGTTTTAAGACAAAAAGAAATATAGCTCAAAGAGAGAAGAATTAGAGATTAGGATTTGTCAATCAGTCAATAAGAATTTATTAAGCATATACTATATTCCAAGCACCATACTAAAGACTAAAAAAGAAAGACAAAGCAAAACACAGTTCTTGTTCTCAAAGCATTTATATTCTTATGGGAGAAATAGTTTGTAAATATATGGATTCTGTACAAGAATTATATAGTTTCTAAAAATAATTTTTATCTTATTTTATTTTTAATTTATGAAATAAAACAAGCATTTCCATCATAGAGAGCAATAAAAAATATTATTATTCATGACACTACAAATTTATAATGTACAACTTGTTATTCCTTTCAAACATACAGCAAAATTATTATGCAAATGTCTTTTTTTTCTTCCCTCCACCCCTCCACCCTAGAGATAACTACCATCAGACACACATACACACGTTTTTTTTTTCCTCTGGATACAGTTAACATCCTTCTTCAGATGTCCTTTATATTTAATTCAGCTATTTATAATTATAAATTATTATTATACAATTTATACATATTATATATATACATAATATAATACATAAATTGACTATTATAAATAATAATCAAAATAGTGTATCCATTCAAAGACATATATGTGTGAAGACCAAATATTCTTTGAAAATGTAATTAATCTTTTATTCCCAAAATTTAGCAAAAAAGACAATATTGTTTTGTCTATGTGATGACAAAATAATTAATACAATAGAAAGTCATTAGAGAAGGAACACTTTAATCATTATCTTTCTTTTCCACTTGGAAACTTTAAGTATGGAACTTGAAGGAGGGCAACAGAAAGACTATAGGATGAAAACTACCTGCAAAGATTATTATAACAGTTTGTAGGAAGAATGAAATCATTATATACATATCCTGATATCTCTGCTGTTGAGTTTCTTAAAATGGAGATGACACTGAAAGAAAAAAAAATATGGGAAAAATTAGATGAATTATTCAAAGTTATAGAGTGAATGTTTAATACATGCTTATTGCATTGAACTAGCACAATTTTCAAGGAGCTGAAGGATTGATTCCTTAAGCATTAAAAACATCAACATATTCTTAGTAAGGATCACAAAAAATGAGCAAAAAGTAGATTTTTGCAAGTGATACTGATCAATAGACCATACCATTTAACCACAATATATTGGCATTGAACCAAAAGATACAGGTAAGTATTAGTGCTGTCTACTATTTGTTAATCATAAAAAAAAAAAATCCTTTCTGCAGCACAAAACACCACCTTAGCAGATCTGTCTAAATGAAGTGTCTCTCATGTGTATGTCAATATTATACAATATTAAGGGCAAAGGAACTTGGATTACAGCCAAGAATAAGTTACCCAGCTAGAATGAGCATTATCTTCCAGGGAAGAAGATGGTCTTTCAATGATATAGGAGAATTTCACCTATTTCTACTGAAAAGACCAGAACTGAACAAAAAATTTGATCTACAAACACAGAACACAAGAGAAACATAAAAAGGTAACAAGAAAAAATAACTCTTGAGAACTATATTTATGTTATAGATACTTATAGAATGAGGGTTGATTTTATGAAGTGATTATTACATTATGATTATGATATGATTACTGTGATTTTATGATTATTATCATATGATTACTGTGATTTTATGATTATTATTATATGTTTATTGTGATTTTATGAATCTTATGGTATGATAAACTGAAAAAAGAAATTAGAGGTAGAAAAGGGATAACACTGGAAGAAGAGGAAAAGGAGGTAAAATAAGGGAAATTACATCTCATGTAGAGGCAAAGAAAACCTATAATGATTGAGGGGAGAAA
>JAJPUD010011530.1:25765-54118 GCA_023553655.1 Myrmecobius fasciatus
TATATGAGCAAAACTACAAAACACTCTCCACACAAATAAAGTCAGATCTAAACAATTGGAAAAACATCAAGTGCTCTTGGATAGGTCGAGCGAATATAATAAAGATGGCAATACTACCTAAACTAATCTATCTATTTAGTGCTATACCAATCAAACTCCCAAGAGATTATTTAACTGAACTAGAAAAAATAACAACAAAATTCATCTGGAAAAACAAAAGGTCAAGAATTTCAAGGGAATTAATGAAAAAAAATGCAAATGAGGGTGGCCTAGCTGCACCAGATCTAAAACTATATTATAAAGCAGTGGTCACCAAAACCATTTGGTACTGGATAAGAAATAGAGTAGTGGATCAGTGGAATAGGTTAGGTTCACAGAACAAAATACTCAATGACAATTGTAATCTAGTGTTTGATAAACCCAAAGACCCCAGTTTTTGGGATAAAAACTCACTATTTGACAAAAACTGCTGGGATAATTGGAAACTAGTCTGGAAGAAATTAGGCATTGACCCACACCTAACACCATATACCAAGATAAGGTCAAAATGGATTCATGATCTAGGCATAAAGAATGATATTATAAACAAATTAGAACAATGTAGGATGGTTTACCTCTCAGACCTGTGGAGGGGGAAGGAATTTGTGACCAAAGAAGAACTAGAGGTCATCATTAATCACAAAATAGATAAGTTTGACTATATCAAGTTGAAAAGTTTTTGTACAAACAAAATGAATGCAGACAAGATTAGAAGGGTAGCAGTAAACTGGGAAAATATTTTTACATCCAAAGGTTCTGATAAAGGCCTCATTTCTAAAATATATAGAGAATTGACTCAAATATATAAGAATTCAAGCCATTCTCCAATTGACAAATGGTCAAAAGATATGAACAGACAATTTTCAGATGAAGAAATTGAAACTATTTCCGGTCACATGAAAAGGTGCTCCAAGTCACTATTGATCAGAGAAATGCAAATTAAGACAACTCTGAGATACCACTACACACCTGTCAGATTGGCTAAAATGACAGGAAATGATAATGATAGCTGTTGGAGGGGATGTGGGAAAACTGGGACACTGATACATTGTTGGTGGAACTGTGAACGGATCCAACCATTCTGGAGAGCAATTTGGAGCTATGCTCAAAGAGTTATCAAACAGTGCATACCCTTTGACCCAGCAGTGTTTCTACTGGGCCTATATCCCAAAGAGATTTTTAAGGAGGGAAAGGGACCCACATGTGCAAAAATGTTTGTGGCAGCCCTTTTTGTAGTGGCAAGAAACTGGAAATTGAAAAGATGCCCATCAATTGGAGAATGGCTGAATAAATTATGGTATATGAATGTTATGGAATATTATTGTTCTGTAAGAAATGACCAACAGGAGGATTTCAGAGAGGATTGGAGAGACTTGCATGAACTGATGCTGAGTGAAATCAGCAGAACCAGGAGAACATTATACACAGCAACAAGACTATACGATGATCAATTTTGATGGACATGGTTCTCTTCAACAATGATGTGATTCAAACCAGTTGTGCTGCGATGAAGATAGTCATATACATCCAGAGAGAGGCCTGTGGCAACTGAGAGTGAACCACAACACAGCATTTTAACGCTTTCTGTGAATATTTCCATGCATTCTGTTTTCCTTCTTAGGTTGTTTTTTTTCTTCTTCTCTTTCTAGATCTGATGTTTCTTGTGCAGTAAGATAATTGTATAGATATGTATACATGTATTGTATTTGTCATATAATTTATCCTATCTAGCATGTATTAGATTACCTGTCATCTAGGGGTGGGGGGGCGGGGGGAGGGAAAGGAAAAGCTTTGGAAAAAAAAAGTTTTTTTTTTGCAAAGGTCAATGTTGAAAAGTCACTCATATGTTTTGCAAATAAAAAGCTTTATTAAAAAAAATATTATACAATATTTATTGAAAGTCACAGTGGTAGAATTAACCTTCTTCAATAACCTACTCATACTCACTGTCAAATGTGCTATACAGGAGACTTGTTTCTTTGCTGTCATGATTATAAATCAAAACAGACAGAGCAAGAGAGGGATTCCCAGTTGATAGTGAAGTCCACTAGATGCACCTGTTTTTGGATGACATTGTCCTGATTATGCGGAGGCCTGTCATATATAATCTAAGTGAGATCTACAAGCAGTCCAAAAAAGTTTTATTCCTATTCAGAAAGAAAAAAAATCAGAATATTTGTATTTTATACAAATTATGATATGCAGTTTTTAGAATATTTATAATGCTCATTTATCAATAGATATATAGATATCTAGGTATTTAGAAAAGTATAGAGATTATGCAGAGATAGAGATGACATAATTACAGACAATAGAGATATAGACATGGATTAAGTATCTATCTTTAGAGTGCAAAAGATATGTTCATTCATATTCAGTTATATATAAATATATCTGAGCAAATATATACATAAAATTTGTCTAGATAGTCCTAATAGAAATATCCATGCATTTATTTCTCTGTCCTTCATTCTCAGAGAATTATAACATCTGGGAGATGATATTATGACATGCATTTGAATTGCATTTAAGTGAGAAAGAGCTGTACAGGTTGACCTGCCTCACCTTTCTCTCCAGAATCATTTGGGTTCAGTGGCAAGATATAGAGCAAGATTATTAGAGATGACTCTGGATGAAATTGGAAACCTTGGCCTTTTTAAGCTAAAGTACACAAGAGGTCTCAGTCTGACTGATGTCACATTCTGTCTTTATGTCTGTCTGTTTATCTTTCTGACTCTCTCAACAAAGCTATTATTTTATTTATCTTGGATAGAAACTGAAGCTGGACCATGAATCACACCTGGAAATTAACAGATGAAGGATAGTCAAGTTTCACCTTTGCAAAACCTTGTGTTCCAAATTTTCCCCTCCCTTCCTCCCACTCTCCCTCCAGATGGCAAGTAATCCAAAATATGTTAAACATGTGCAATTCTTCTATCTGTATATTTCTACAATTATCATGCTACACAAGAAAAAATAGATGAAAAAGGAAAAAAGTGAAAAAGAAAGCAAAATGCAAGCAAACAACAACAAAAAAAAAGTGAAAATACACTATGTCCCCATAGTTCTGTCTCTGGGTGCAGATAGCTCTCTTCATCCCAGTACTGTTGGAACTGGCCTGAATCACCTCATTGTTGAAATAAGCCATGTTCATTAGAACTGCATAATCTTTCTATTACTGTGTACAATGTTCTCCTAGTTCTACTCACTTCATTTAGCATCAGTTTATGTAAGTTTCTCCAGGCCTCTATGAAATAATCCTGCTGATTCTTTCTTATAGAACTGGACAATCATTTTTAATATGTTTCCTCATTAGTAATGTTGTGAAAGAAAAATGAGAACAAAAGAATAAAACCACAAGAAAGAAAAAACAAAAAAGGTAGTTCTCTCTCTGAATGTGAGTGACATTTTCCATTCCAATCCAAGGCAACTGGATTGTCTTGCATCACTTTATTGCTGAGAACAAATCTATCACATTTGATCATCACAAAATCTGGCCATTATTGTGTGCAATGTTCTACTAGTTCTGTTCACATGACTTAGTATCATGTTCTTTCCAGATTTTTCCAAAATTAAACTGGTCATCATTTATTATAGCACAATAATATTCAATTGCATTCACATACCATAATTTATTAGGCCATTCCATAACTGATGTACATCCTCCAATTTTCCATTGCTTTACTACTACAAAAAGAGCTGTAACAAACATTTTTTGCAAATATGGATCCTTTTCCTTCTTTTATCATCTCTTTGGAGATACATACTCATTAGTGCACTGTCTGGATCAAATGATAAGCACAGTTCTATAACCTTTTGTGCATAGTTTCAAATTGTTCTCCAGAATGACTGGATCAGGTCATAACTCCATTAACAATTTATTACTGTCCCAGTTTTCCTACATACCCTCAAACATTTATTATTATTTTTTCCTATCAGCTTATCCAATATGATAGCTATGAGGTGAACCCTCAGTTTTAAATTGCATTTCTCCAATCAATAGTGATTTAGAACATTTTTTCATATGAATATAGATGGCTTAATTTCTTCATCTGAAAATTGTTTGTTCATAACCTTTGACCATTTATCAATTGGGGAATGACTTGTATTCTTATAAATTTGACTCAGTTCTCTACATATTTTAAAAATGAAGGCTTTCTCAGAAACACTGGATATAAAAATTGTTTCCCAGCTTTCTACTTCCTTTTTAATCTTGACTGCATTGATTTCATTTGTACAAAACCTTTTAAATTTAATGTCATCATGATTATGCATTTTATATTTGATAATGTTCTGTAGTTTTTCTTTGGTCACAAATCCTTCTTTTTCTAAAGATCTGACAAGTAAACTATTCCTTGCTCACTTATTATTTATAACATCAGCCTTTATGTCTAGATCATGAACTCATTTCAACCTTACCAGAGTATAGGATGTGAGATGTTGGTCTAATCCTAGTTTCTGCCATACTATTTCTCAGCAATTTTTGTCAACTAGTGAGTTCTTATCCTAGAACCTAGAGCTTTGGGTTTTGTCAAACAGATTACTATAGTCATTGATCACTGTATCTTGTCTACCTAACCTATTCTGATACAACACTCTATTTTTCAGCCAGCACCAATTGACTCTATTTTATAATAAAAGTTTTAGGTCTATTATGATTAGGTCACTTTCCCCTTTATTTTTTTATTAGTTCTCTTGATATTCCTTGCTTTTTGTTTTTCCAGATGAATTTGTTATTTTTTTCCTAATTGTATAAAACATTTTTTATTTTTATTTTTGCAGTTTGATTGGTATGGTACTGAATCAGTAATTTAATTCAAATAGAATTTTCATTTTATTATATTAGCTCATTTTACCCATGAGCAATCAACACTTTTGCAAATGTTTAGATCTGACTTTATTTGTGTGAAAAAAAAATTTGTAAATTTTTAATTGTGTTCATAAACCTCCTGAGTTTCTCTTGGAACACAGATTCACACATATTTTATATCATCTACAATTATTTTAAATGGAACTTCTCTTTCTATCTCTTGCTTGTGGCCTTTATTGTTATTATATAGAAATTTAAGTGGCTTATTTTATATCTTGCAACTTTGCTAAAGTTGTTGATTATTTCAAGTACTTTTTTTGGTTAATTAATTAAGATTGTCTAATTATTCTTTCATATTACTTGCAAAGAATGACAGTTTTGTTTCCTCATTGTCTACTCTCATTTCTTCAATTTCTTTTTCTAATAATTCTATTACAATATTGAATCATAATGTTGATAACAGGTATCCTTGTTTCACCTCTGATTTTATTGGGAAAGCTTATAGTTAATCCCCATTATATATATAACACTTGCTGATGGTTTTAGTTATGTGCTCTTTATTATTATAAGAGAAATTACATTTATTCTCTGTTCTTTATTGCTTTTAATATGAATAGGTGCTATACTTTCTCAAAAAAGTTTCCTGCATTTATTGAGATAATCATATAATTTCTGTTAATTTTGTTAGTGAAATGTATATATATTTTTCTGATACTTAAACAGCTCTGTAATTCTGATATAAATCCCATTTGGTTATCATGTATTATACTAGTGATAAATAACTATAATCTGCTAATATTTTATTTAAAATTTTGCATTGATTTCTTTAGAGAAATTGATCTATAATTTTCTTTGTTTTGGCTCTTTCTAATTTAAATATTACCACAGCATCTTTGTTATAAAAGGAATTTGGCAGGAATCCTTTTTTCTTCTTTCCCCCAAATATCTTGTTGCAATTACTTGTTCTTTAAATGTTTGGTAGAATTCACTTGTAAGTACAAGTAGTTTTGGAGATTTTTTCTTAGGGAGTTCTCTGAGTGCTTTTTCAATTTCTTTTTCTAAATGGGATGATTGTAAAAAGTGGATAATAAAAATTCATCCACTTCACTTAGATTGTCAGATTTATTGGCATACAGTTGAACAAAATAGCTTTTCATTGTTGATTTATTTAAAAATTCACCATTTTTGTTTTTTATACTGATAATTTGCTTTTCTTCTATCCTTTTTCTAATCATATTAACCAAATATTTATATATTTTATTGCCTTTTCCCCATAAACTAACTTAGTTTTATTTATTATTTTAATAGTTTTCTTTCTTTAAATTTCATTAATCTGTTTTTTTGATTTTGAAAATTTTTAATCTGGTATTTGATTTGGGGCTTTTAATTTGTTCCTCTAAGATCAGGAGGGAAAGGGCCCCAAATGTGCAATTATGTTTGTGGCAGCCCTTTTTGTAGTGTCTAGAAACTGGAAACTGAAAGGATGCCCATCAATTGGAGAATCTCTGAATAAAATATAGTATATGGATGTTATCGAATATTATTGCTCTGTAAGAAACGACCAGCAGGAGGATTTCAGAGAGGCCTGGAGGGACTTGCATGAACTGATGCTGAGTGAAACGAGCAGAACCAGGAGAACATTATACACAGCAACAAGACTATAAGATGATCAATTCTGATGGACATGGTTCTCTTCAACAATGATGTGTTTCAAACCAGTTCCTATTGTTCAGCGATGAAGATAGTCATATACATCCAGAGAGAGGCCTGAGGGAACTGAGTGTGGACCACAACACAGCATTTTAACACTTTCTGTGAATATTTCCTTGCATTTTGTTTTCCTTCTTAGGTTGTTTTTTTTTTTTTCCTCTCTTTCTGATCTGATGTTTCTTGTGCAGTAAGATAACTGTATATCTGTATATCTGTCAATATACATATATTAGATTTGTCATATAATTTAACATATTTAGCATGTATTAGATTACCTGTCATCTAGGGGTGGGGATGGGGAAAGGAGGGGAAAAGCTTGGAACAAAAAAAAAAAAGTTTTTGCAAAGGTCAATGTAGAAAAATCACTCATATGTTCTGTAAATAAAAAGCTTTCAATTAAAAAAAAAGAAGTGAATGCATTTTTGGGTAGAATTAAAGCAAGGACAGAGTTCCCTATAAATGGAATATTTAGTTACAGGTGTTCTACATTTTTAGAACATTGATATGAAGTATGTCCAAACAATGGTGATGAGAGTGAAAACATTTAAAACTATATCATATATGTATTGCTTGGAGGAATAGGGTATCTAGTTGAAAAAAAAGCAAGGAGCATTTACTTAGCAGTGAGAATTATGTAAAAATTGAATCAGATTTAGTGGTAAAGTTTTCTATCATTCAAAGACTTGAGATGAATTCTGAATAATTACTAGGCAAAAACATTGGTGGAATTTCTGTTCTTATATGGCTTTCACTAGATGGCTTCCAAAGAGTCTTCTGATTCTGAAGTTCTAATTGGATGAAATGTTTAAAATTCAATTAAAAACGATATACAGATAATATCTACTTAATTATATAAGACAATTGCATCTTACAGATCTCCCCAAAATAACTTTTCAAAGTAAATTGTTGTTGCCATTAGATAAATATATTTTGATGCAATTACTATTATTATAGGATTATGTATGAATATCATATCAGTATATCATTCAAAAACATTATTTCCTTTTCCTTATTTACCTTATTCACTTTTCAAATCCAAAAATATGTATTTTTGGATTTTTTTTTATTTTTAAATTGATTATTTTTAAATGAGATAATTCTATGTCCAATTTAGTATTCTGTAATTTGTGAGATGAGACTTTCTTTTTTAATTAAGGACTGCAGTTTCAATAATAATTAAATATTGAGTTGTAAACCTAATAGAAAATGTGCTACTGGAAAATTTCCTAAAACAAAAAAAAGATGTGGGTCTATATGTCTCTTAGCAACTTGATGCTAATAAAAAGAATAAAGTTTATCTCAATCTATCAGTTTCCAAACATTTATTGAGAACAAAATTTTTTAGTATGGGTGCTGAGAACACTTTTCTTTTTTTTTTTCTTTTTTGAAGCTTTTTGTTTACAAAACATATGCAGGGATAATTTTTCAACACTGACCTTTGCAAACCCTTCTCCAAATTTTTCCCTCTTTCTCCCCCTCCCCCTGCCTTAGATGGCAGATAGTTTAATACATGTTAAATATGTTAAAACATATGTATATGTATACATAGTTATATAATTATCTTGCTGCACAAGAAAAATCAGATCAAGAAGTAACAAAAATGAGAAAGATAAGAAAATGCAAGCAAATAACAACAGAAAGAATGAAAATTTTATGTTGTGGTTCACAACCAGTTCCCAAAGTCCTCTCTCTGGATGTAGATGGCTTTCTTCATCTTTGAACAATTGGAACTGGTTTGAGTCATCTCATTGTTGCGGAGAGCTGAATCAATCAGAATTGATCATCATTGTTGTTGCAGTGTATGATGATCTTCTGGTTCTGGTCATTTCACTCAGCATCATTCACTTAAGTTTCTCCAGGTCTCCGTGAAATCATACTGCTGGTTTTTTCTTACAGAAAAATAATATTCCAAAACACTCATATGCCATAAATTATTCAGCCATTCTCCAATTGATGGGCATTCATTCAGTTTCTAGTTTCTTACCACTACAGAAAGGGCTTCAACAAACATTTGTGCACATGTGGGTCCCTTTCCTTCCTTTAAGATCTCTTTGGGATATAAGTCCAATAGAAACACCACTGGTCAAAGAGTATACACAGTTTGATAACTTTTTGAGCATAGTTCAAATTTCTCTGCAGAATGGTTGTATCTGTTGACAGTTCTACCAGCAATGTATCAGTGTCCCAGTTTTCCCACATCCCCTCCTACATTCATCATTATCTTTTCCTGTCATCTTACCCAATCTCACAGGGGTGTAGTGGTATCTCAGAGTTGTCTTATTTTGCATTTATCTGATCAATAGTGATTTGGATCACTTTTTCATATGAATAGAAGTAGCTTCAATTTCTTCCTCTGAAAATTGTTCATATACCTTGACCATTCAGCAATTGGAGAATGGCTTGAATTCTTATAAATGAGAACACTTCTAAAACTTAGTTTCAATGTTAAAAAAATACTTCAGTTATCACAGATTTCACTGAATGTATGTAGGATGTCACAAATACACTACAAGACTGTAATAAGCTTAATAGAATGGCAATATCATATCATTGCAATAAAATATTTAATTTCAATATATACCACTTCATTTACACACTTGGGTTTTGGAAAGTTTATCTTTCTTGATGGTGATCTATCATAGTTTTGGGAAAGATGGGACACTAATAGATATAATAATTGAAAATAAAGAAGCTTGTTTCATTGTTTCATGAATTGTTCTACATATTACTTATTGCCCACTTTTGAGAACACAAATAGTTCTCATCATTTGATTTCTTAAAAAAGACTTCTTTTATTGGGGTTTATGCACCATCCTAGGAAATTCTATTGGTAAATTCAGTACTTAACTGCTCCATTTTCATCTTCTAAGATGAAAATTCTGGATTGAACTACTAATAGAAATTATTAAATCCCATTTCTATGATTTATTGCTATTAGAATGAAAGTCATTTTTCCTCTTCTACCAGATCTCCAGGACCCTCCAGGGGTATCATACTCTAGGATGAATTTATGAATGCCCCCACTGCTTTTCTGATTAGAGCTATAAATAATGTAGAATATGCAATGATAAATATTCCAAAAGAGCCTAGATGTTTTACATTCCTCAAACCTGACCTTGTTCAGTGCCTTTTGAAAGTCAAAGCTTTGTTTTGTGTCAGTGTCTGCGGGGATAGAGATTGGTGTATATCTGATTGATAAAGTCAGCAACAAATAAGAGTCAGGTGTAATGTATTCTCCTGCACTACAAGTATATGATTAATTTTCCTTCAGATATTGATCAGTGGTGCCAGGGTAATATCCATTTGCACTCCTTCCTGTTTTCTTTCTTTATAATCACACTTTGCTCAACAGGGAAATTGATGATAAACAGAAAACACATTTTTGCTTCACCTTGGACCAAGAAGGTTCCCATTAGATCATGGGAATAGGTTGGATTAGTCAACTGAATTGACCTTTTCCCACAATTTTTTCCCTTCAAAATGGTTTAAAATTCACTGGCCATTTTTAACTAAAATAGGCTTAGAGGGCAGAGAAATAATGAATGTACTCTAACTATTAACATCAACCTGTAAGTAGGCTTTGCATTCCTTGAGGATCTTATTGCTTCTCAGTTGATTAATTTTGGCACCCCTTGAATAGGGGAACTAAACTAAGTGAATATTCTAGACTCTTTCTTTGATGAAATCATTCTTTACAGCTCTCCCTCAAAGACTCTTCACTGTGCAAAATGATTTGCTGCAGTCATTCTGCAGCTATTGACATCAGTGATGCATCACATTACAACATTGACTCAAATACTTCCAAAGAGATGCACAAGCCCTTTCTAAGTGTTTAGAACTGCTTGCAGTTCTTAGTATTGCCTTGTTTTTCTTCCCTTTAAAAAAATTGCAATGCTAATTTTTAAAAGTGGTTAGTGTAAACAGTAAAAGTAAATAATTGGCCAAGAAGTATGAAAATGCAGGGAAATTAGTATCATTATTCTGTCCTTCATACTTCCTATTTCCTTATTTGCACAGCTATGGGCTACACACCTTTGCTTCTCATATTCAAGTGCCTTAACCACTCAAATCATATCTGCTTATCTTGAGGACAATTCACTCTAATTTTTTTCAGTCTTAATTGATCCATTAAGAGTTGGGATAGTTTAATATATGTGCAGCTATAAAGGGGAAAAAACAATTTTTGGATAAGCAGTCCATTTTCTCTTTGGTCTAGTATAGACTACTTTCCAGTTTTTAAATTTTGTCATTATGATTCCATTCTTACTATTCAAATGGATCTGCTGTCCCATAGAATTTAAAGTTTCCTTCATTAATACAAATGGAAACCAATCCATGTCTCCTGATTCTTTACATATCTTTATTTCCCCCTAAAATAATGAAACTATCAATGGAGCATTATGGTTTTTTACCTGTTATACTTTGCTCTTGTCATGTAACTATGTTTTCCCTTCTGAATGATTTGCTTGAACTTTAGTTTTTTTTCAGAATTCCTTCTCAGTTATGCATAGCATCCACTTCATAACCACCATATGGCTTTCCAGTTCTTGTTTTCATGATACTCATATTTAGTTATTTAAAAGTATTGATATTAAAGTAATATCAATGTTCTGGGATGACCAACTATAAATGACTTTGCTATTCTCCATAGTATAATCATCTACAACTACTCTAAAGGTAAAAGACTTATGATGAAAAATCTTATCTAAACCCAGAGAAGGAACTGATCATGTCTGAATACAGATTGAGCCATTCTCTATTTCTCTCTCTATCTTTCTCTTTTATTTTTAACTTAAATTTTTGGAGGGTTTTTATTTTCATTCAAGTGAAAGGATAAGGGAGGGCAACTAGAATTTAAAAATATTAAAAACAAATATAAAAATATTTGGGATAGAAATTTGACTACACTCTACATATTTTTGTATTTCATCTCAATTGTTGTCATTCTCTTTGATTAAATTATTGATAGTTTCTATTACTTGTTCTATGATTCACACATTTTTGTGATTAGATTATTTAGCTACCTCTTATTTTTTTTGTTTTTCCATGGATTATTTATTTTGTTGTTGCCATTTTCCCAAGGCCACTGGGGTTAAGTGACTTACCAGAATCATAAAAGCTTGCCAGAATCATACAACCTAGGAAGTGTTAAGTACCTGGGGTCATATTTGAAGTCAGGTCCTTCTGACAACAGGGTCAATGTTCAATCCACTATGCCCTCTAACTACATCTGATCTATTGCTTTTTAATCTGTCTTTCATAGCACTTTATTTAATATGATTTTTTGTTGCATTATGATCTGAAAAAGAATGCATTCAATACTTAATACTTTTCTCTGCTTTCTTCAGTGGTTTTTAATAAGTGGTCAATTTTTGTATAGTTACCATCTATCCCTTCTAAAAATGTAGGATCCTTTCTATTCTTATATCACCTTCTCCCAAGTTTTGTCATAACTATAATTAAAAAAAATTCTATTGCTCTTCTTAACTTCTTCAATGCTTCATTTCTTGCAAATTAAGACAACTCTGAGATACCACTACACACGTTAGATTGGCTAAGATGACCAGAAAAGATAATGATAAATGTTAGAGGGGATGTGGGAAAACTGGGACACTGATACATTGTTGGTGGAACTGGAAATTAATACAACTATTCTGGAGAGCAATTTGGAACTATGCTAAAAAAGTTATCAAACTGTGCATACCTTTTGACCCAGCTTTGTTTGTTATTCAGCCTATATCCCAAAGAGATTTTAAAGGAAGGAAAGGGATTCACATCTGCAAAAATGTTTGTGGCAGCCCTTTTTGTAGTGGTTAGAAACTGGAAACTGAATGGATGCCCATCAATTGGAGAATGGCTGAATAAATTATGGTATATGAATGTTATGGAATATTATTGTTCTGTAAAAAATGACCAGCAGGACGATTTCAAAGAGGCCTGAAGAGACTTGCATTAACTGATGCTGAGTGAAACGAGCAGAACCAGGAGATCATTATACATGGCAACAAGAAGACTATATGATGATCAATTATGATGGACTTAGCTTTCTTCAACAATGAGATGCTTCAAACCAGTTCCAGTTGTTCGGTGAAGAAAGCCATATACATCCAGAGGGAGGGATGTGAAATGTGGACCACAACATAACACTTTCATGCTCTCTATTGATGTTTGCTTGCATTGTGTTTCCTTTCTCTGATTTTTTTTCTTGTACATATGATTTTTCTTGCACAGCAAGATAAGTGTGGAAATAATTCTTGAATCACTTATAGTTCTTTTTCCTGTTTACCTTTTTATATATCTCTTGAATGACATATTTGAAAGTTACATTTTTTTATTTGACTCTGGTATTTTCATCAGGATGGTTGAATATCTTTTAATGCATTAAATGTCTACTTTTTTCTCATGAAGGATTATATTCTATTTTACTGAATATGGGATTATGGGTTGTAATCCCAGCTCTTTTTCCCTAAAATATCATATTCCAAGACTTGTGATCATTTAATTCAGTAGCTGCTAAATCCTATGTGAATTTTTTTCTTTCTGTTTGCTTTGAATATTTTCTTCTTGACTTGAGAGTTATAAAATTTCTTTACAGTATTCCTGAGAGTCTTCATTTAAGCATTTCTTTCAGCAGCTAACCAGTGGATTCTTTTGATTTTTATTTTACTCTCTGGTTCTAAAATGTCAGGGTAATTTTACTTGAAAATAATTTTTTTTCAAATAGCATGTGTAGGATTTTTTTTTATCATGGCTTTTATATAATCCAGTAATTCTTATATTACTTCTGCTCAATCTATTTTTCAGGGGAGATGTTTTTCTTAGATATTTTTCATTTCCTTCTATTTTAAAAATATTTTTAAATTTTATTTTACTTTTCATTAATATGCATAGTCATTAACTTCCATTCTCTATTAGAGAATAGTCCTAAAATTTTTGTTCTTTGAGATGCTACACAATAAATTATCCTTTAAAACAAGTTGAAAGTAATGACTTAGGAATCCCTAATATCCCTTTAAAATTCTCTCTTTTTTATTTTGATTTATTTAGATAGTATTTAGATACTATAAACTAGTAGTTATCTGTTGTTTTGGAGGTATATAGCAAATTACTTCCAAGTGTACATTCTTAAAAATCCAAATGTTTATAATATTTTTTAAAATTTTTTAACATATGTGTCTGAATTTATTTTCCCACTCAATAACATTTTATTTTTCCAAATTGATGAAAAAACTTTCCAACATTCATTTTATGAATCTTTGTGTTCCAGAATTTTCTCCGTTCCTCACCTTCCCATTTCCCAAGAGCAAGCAAACTGATATAGATTAAATATGTACTATCCTTGTAAATATATTTACATATTTGTCATGTTATACAAGAAAAATCAGATCAAAATAAAAAAAAATCCACAAAAATGAAAGAAACAAAAAGGTGACAATACTATGCTTCAATCTACATTCAGTTTCCATAGTTTTCTCTCTCTGGATGTGATTGGCATTTAACATCCCATGTCTACTGGAAGTGCCATGAATCACTGCATTTTTGAGAAGAGCCAAGTCCATCATAGTTGATCATCACATAATCTTGTTACTGTGTAGAATCTTCTCCTGGTTCTGCTCATTTAAGTCAGTACCTGTTTAAAAATCAATACATTCCATTATCTTCATATACCATAACTTATTCAGCTATTCCACAACTGATATTGAAATCTCCAGTTTCTTGCCACCATAAAACAAGTTGCTCCAAAAATTTTTGCTTATTATGTTTTCTTTTCCCTTTTTTATTATCTCTTTGTGATACGGATGGCACTGTCTGGACTCAAGTTTGATAGCCTTTGGGGCATAATTCCAAATTGCTCTCCATCATTTCACAAATTCACCAACAATGTATTAGTGTTTCAGTTTTCCCACATCCTGTCCAACAGTTATCATTATCTTTTTCTACCATCTTAGCTAATTTGAGAAACATGTGGTGGTGTCTCAGAGTTGTCTTAATTTTCATTTCTCTAATCAATATAGATTTAAAACAATTTTTCATATGACTAAAAGTGGCCTGAATGTCTTCATGTGAAAATTGTTCGAATCATTTGTTTGGGTTCAAGTTATAGGTATTTATTTAAGAAATGGAAATTACATGGGATGAGAGAGGTTCTGAATGATTCAATTGAATATTTTCAGAAATTAAAATAAAACTTGATTCAGTGTGTAAAAAAAAAATGTTTTCTTTTTGTGCTTCCTTTTGTATTTGGCCAATTCTACTTCAAAAGAAATTTTCTTTAGTGACTTTTTGTACCTTTTTTTTCCCATTTGGCCAATTCTTTTTTTAAGTACTTATTCTCTTCAAACTTGTTTTCTTACTATTAATTTTATGTTAATGTTGGGGTGTTTTTCTGGGATTGAAAAGGCACTGTCTCAAGCCTTGCAGTTTTTGTGCTTCTGTTTTGAGAGTTAATTATAGGAATCTATCGGTTTTCAGTATTTCCAATATGGTATGATCTAAGGAGAAGTGTGTTCACTGCTTTCCTGGTTTGTGCATAACTACAAGAACTCTTTCCTATCCTGAAATTATGTCCAGTCTTCTTACTCTTGCTAGTATTTTTCTTTACCCTGGGATTGCCATCTGGAACCACAGATGGGCAATGCTACAGAGTTCTCCTTCTAGTCCCAACAAAAAGTCTTTTATAATTTCCTTTTCAATTGTTTGATTACCTTATCATTGGTGAGCTGATTTCATTGTCCCACCACATTTCATTGTCATCCCCATAAGATTAGCCTTTGCCCCTAACCTTCTGTATTGTCTTGGACTAAAAATTTGTGTCATCCATCCTTATGTAGGTCTAAAATTTTAGAATTCATTTTGAGGTGTTATTTTAATATTGCTTGGATGGGAAATTGGACGATCTCAGTTGAGTTCATAACTTTGCTCTTGCATCTTGGTTCTACTCCCCTCACTTGTCTTCTTACTTATTGAGGTACATTCAAGAATAAGTGTCATCCCAATGTCTCTTCAATTTTCTGTGACTTAATGTAATCAGTATAATGTCAACAACACATGAAAATCCTTCTCAAACTAGATTCCATTTTGAATATTTTGCCTAACAAATAATTTTGATAAACATGCATTTCTCTATTTTATGCCTTACCTAATAATAATTAACAGAGAACCATTGAATAGGTTTAAACTGTCATAATACTTTCTGAAGAATAATGACATCTTTATTTAAAACAACCTGTAAGGTGACTTTTTTTCTTTTACTGAATCAAATGCTTTTTCTTAATTCACAAACAATAAGTAGAAAGGTATATTATATTACCTATATCTAAGCTAATTATAATATTCTAAAAATAGAATTCATTGTTAAATATCCTTTTTTTAGCACCTGCTTATTGCTTTTTGTCCTTAATTCCTAATTCATATTCCTTAATTCTTATTATTCCGTTAGGATGCCTTCAATTCAAATCAATGATTTTGTAGAGCTGGCAAAGTAGTTTTATAAATCATTTATTGATTTTATCTCACTTTACAAAATTTAGTGAGGTCTAACATTTTCCCATTGTCTTCATATCTTTCCTCTTTTCTGATGCATTATCCTAGCAATACTTCAACTATTTTATAATTGTATTGAATACAGCCAAAATTTAATTTACAATTTCTTGGTCTGGTAGCAATGCTTTCCCCATAGTTTCCCATTATGTTCTCTTTAATTACATTTCTACCTCCTGTATAAATACATTAGAAAATATGATATAAATATCCTAATATGTATATTCTATTACCTTTGATGGAGAAAATAGTTTGCTAAAATACTTTCTGAAAATATTTTCCCATTTTCTTCTGATTCTAAGTCTCCTTTCATTTTTATCCTTGTATGTCCAAGTCATCTCAGAGGCATGTGTTTTTGTTAATCATGTGTAAAAAACCATCATGTTAAAAAAGAAACTCATAAAATGAGGTGGAATTGTCATGTATCAAAGACAATAGAAAGTAGAGTCTGCTTAAATATATACTTAACTAGTACCAACAATATGATTTTAAAAAATGTAGATGAAATCCTCCAGTTTGAAACATCTATGGAAATATGTGGACAACAATGAGGTGTGATATACTTAGACCATTTTTAGTGTAATGAGTACTCACATTGATAAGATAAATAATAGATTTATAAAACTAAATTATTATAGGTGAACCAAGAACCATGACTGCTTTTAAAATTCATTAAAGAGCTATAGGGGATATACAAGTGTAAATTCAAATAATACAATAGTGTTGGAAGTTAAATAGGGAAATTCTATTTAGCGGATTGTTTAGTGTTACAAATAGCTATCTCTCCTAAATTTTCCAAAGTAATACTGACATTAGGTGGAGCCCTAGTCTAACAAAGATAATTCTATCTATATATCTATAGAAACATATAGAGATATATGTATACACCTATCTATCTATATAATCTTTAGAAATTATTTGTTATACCATAGTCCCCAAATCAACCCTAAATACATGATAGCCTATAAATTTGTTGTATGATAAGACCATTGATTTATAAATAGAAAAGCTCAGACAGGTCAAAGCCTCTCATTTTTTAGATTAAAAATATTGGATCATAGAGAATCTAAGTGACTTCTAAAATGTCTCAAAGCTTTCTGGTAAGAATCTAAGATAAGATAATAATCCAGATTTTACCAACTGAGTTCAGTGTTCTATCCATTGGTTAACATCGCCTCTCAGTGTTACCTTGTCTTCTAAAGTTATTATGTTAAGGAAATTATTCAAGGGAAAAAATAAAAGGTCTTTCTAGCAACAGAAAATAACACAAGACAAAATTATAAAAATGGAAGTGAAAACAAAACATTTGCAAGAAAAATTATGATTGAAGTGGAAAGCATGATTTGGAAATGAATTCAAAAGGGAAGATTTTAAAAATCTTTGCTAATCCAGAATGATCTTGTGAAATTGATGCAATAAGCCACTGTATTTTCTAAAGCTGGAGTGTGCATTCACTCAAATGCATATGAAAACAAGTAGGCTCTTAGAAAAACTGGCACAAGAATGGTTTGGATGAAGTTGAAATGGCATTGACATAGACATAATATTCTTTCTCTTCAGTTCTGGTTATTTCATCAGGAAAGTTTGAAAATCTTCATTTTCCTTGAATACCCATCTTTTTCCCTAAAAATTATGCTCAGTTTTCCTGGGAAGTTGAGTCTGGGTTGTAATGTTAAGCTCATTTGCCTTCCTGGAATATGATAGTGTAGGCCCTGTAATGATTTAATGTAGAAGCTCCTAAGTCTTTTGTAATCTTGATTATGATTCCTTGATGTTTCTTAATTTGCATTTCTCTGATCAATATTGATTTGAAGCACCTTTTCATATGACTAAAAATCATAAATTTCTTAGATAAATCTCATTTTTCTCTCACTTTAAAAATAATTTTTTCTGGTTATGCCTGTATATTAATCTTAAATGCATATTTCTTTATGAATCTTGTTAGGAAAGAAAATTCAGGACAAAAGGAAAAAACCACAAGATAGAAAAAGTTATGGATTTATATTCAATCTCCATAGTTCTTTCTGGATACAGATGGCACTCTGTATCCAAAGCTTATTGGGATTGCCTTGAATCACTTTACCACTAAGAAGAACCAAGTCTTTCATAGTTAATTATCCCACAAACTTCCTGTTACTGTGTACAATGTATTCCTGGTTCTGCTTCTTCTACTTATTTAATTCAGCATGTAATTGTTTTCAGGCCTTTATAAAATTAGTTTGTTCAACATTTTTTTCATGGAAAATAATATATAATATATATTACAACTTATTCAGCCATTCCCCAGTTGATGAGTATCTGTTACTCCAATTCTTTGCTACCACAAAAAAAGTTGGTACAAACATTTTTGCACATTTTGTGTTCTTTTCTCTTCTTTATGATTTCCATGAGATACAGACTCAGGAGTGGAACTTCTGAAATCAAAGGATATGGACAGTTTGATATTTCTTTGGGCATAGCTCCAAATTGCTGTTCAGAATAAATGAATCATTTTTTCACAACAGCAGCAATGCATTGCTGTCCCAATTTTCCCATATTCTCTCCAACATTTATCATTATATTTAAACAATCTGAGAGGGATGAGGTGATATTTCAGAGTTATTTTAATTTGCATTTCTCTAATCAATGGTTATTTAGAGCATCTCTTCATACAACTAGAGATGATTTTAATTTTATCATATGAAAATTGTCTGTTCATATCCTTTGACCATTTATCAATTGTGGAGGGGCAGCTAGATGGTGGAATGGAAAGAGCACCAGCCCTGAAGTCAGGAGGACCTAAGTTCAAATCTGGTCTCAGACACTTAACACTACCTCGCTGTGTGACCTTGGCCAAGTCACTTAACCCCAATTGCCTCAAAAAAAAATCTAATATCAATTATGGAATGACTTGTGTTCTTCTAAATTTGATACAGTTCTTTATGCATTTTAGAAATGAGAACTATATCAGAAACACTGGCTGCAAATTTTTCCCCTCCAGCTTTATACTTCTCTTTTAATCTTATTTGCGTTGATTTTGTTTGTTCAAAACCTTTTTATTTTAATGTAATCAAATTTGTCCATTTCTAATTTCATACTGTTCTCTAGTTCTTTTTTGGTAAATAATTTATTCCTGCTTCAAAAATATGATAGGTGAAAGATGGTGGAATGAAAACGTAGCTCTTTGCGTCCTCCTCTGGTCTTCTCTCAAATCAACAATAAAGTAAGCCTTTGAATTGATCTTCAAGTCAACAAATCCAAAAATATTTGGACACTGCTTTCTGATATCTCTGAAGAATTTCACATCAGGTTTGTCTAACTCGGACAGAGGGATAAACAGAGGACTCCGCTGTAGGCCGGAAGTGAGGGTGGGACTCAGCTCACTGTGACAGAAACTCCAAACTCCAAACTCCAAATTTCAAACACCTGAAGTTTATCTGAGGCACTTGGGACACTCTGCCCTGATTGGGGGCTGGTGTTCTAGCAGACTTGCCTTGTTTAAGGAGTAATTCAGACTTAGTCCTAGCCCCCACTGGCCCGCCACCTTAAGTTAATTCGCCGAAGTGCCCCAGGGCAAAGAACTTCAGCCACCATTTTTCCCCTACCTTAAAGAGACATCCACGCTGTCTAAAAAAAAAAATGAATACGCAAAAGAGAGCTTTTACCACAGACAGCTTTTATTGAGAGAAAGAAGAGATGACCCCAGATCCTGAGGTTCCTTTAGACAAAATTCCAGAGGAAGTTATTAAGGACCATCACTGGTCCCTTTTTCAAAAGTTTTTTCAAAACTGGTCCCTTTCTGGAAGATTGCATAAAGAACCTCAAAAGAGAGCTGGAGGATAAATGGGAAAATAAACTGAAATCAGTGCAAGAAGGATATGATGCCCTGCAAAAGAGATATGAAAAAGACACCAATTTATTGAAAAATAAAATTAGTGAAGTGGAAAAAGAGTGCAATGAACAAAAAATTTCAATTGGCCAGTTACAAAAGGAGCTTAAAAAGGTAACTGAAGAAAACAACACTTTAAAAATAAGAATTGAACAAATGTAAGTGAATGACTCAATAAGACTTCAAGAATCAGTCAAACAAAAACAAAAAAAAAATGAAAAATTAGAAGAGAATATGAAATATCTCCTAGGAAAAACAACCGACTTAGAAAATAGATCTAGGAGAGACAATCTAAGGATTATTGGGCTTCCTGAAAGCTATGATGAAAAAAAAAAATCTAAACCCTATCTTCCAGGGAATCCTGAAAGACAACTGCCCTGAGGTTGTAGAATCAGAAGGCAAAATCACCATTGAAAGAATTCACCGATCACCTCCTGAAAGAGACCCCAAAGTTAAGACCCCAAAAAATATCGTGGCAAAATTTCAGGACTATAGCACCAAGGAAAAGATTCTGCTAGCAGCTAGAAATAAACAATTCAAATACCAAGGATCAATAATTAGAATCACTTCATCCTTTCCCTCAGGTTTAAGCTAAAATCCTACCTTCTGCAAGTTATAGTATTCCTTAATCTTAGAGCCTTTTCTTCAAATCACCCTTATCCCAATTTATCCTGATTTTATCTTTTTCTTAAATTGTTTGCATGTTGTCACCCCCATTCTTCACTGGACAGTTAAATCTTTGAGAGTAAAGACTCATTTTGTTTTTGTCTTCCCCTTTCTTTTATCTCATCCACACTTAGGACAGTGTTTGGCACATAATGGGAGTGGACTGACAGACTGATGTAATTAATAGGAGTTGGTTCCCTAGTGAAGATAATAAATCTATTAACAACTTGAAAATCCCAAAGGAGCAATAATGCAAAAGACATGTTTGATTGTAATGAGAAGAAATATGTGTCACAGGGTCCAAATAACTGATTTTTGAACACAAAAGATGTAGTTGTAAGTCCTGCTTCTAATGAATGTTGACAGTATGATCCAGAGAAAATTATTTAATTTCTCTGTCCACTAGGCCACTCTCTAATACTATCAATTGCAGAGAAGATATCATCGTGTATTAGTAGAGAAAGTTCTTCACTTGGGAAATCCCTATAACAATGATAAAGTAGGTCCAGTCTCTGATAATTTTGCCAGGACCATCGATGACTACTGGAACAGTGACAGACTTTAAAATGCCACACGTGTCCCAAATAACATGGAATAAATCATTCTTCCTATTATATTTTCAATTTTTCTGAGAAAATAAACAATTTGCATTCAGCTCTTAATGCCTCCTGATCATTTCTACTGGGAACTTTTTAAAAACGTATTTTGAAATATGTCCTATAAAATTATTAAGGTTTGTAAACAAAATTATGTTCCTTATGCTGTGTTAATGCAAATAATATGTGCAAATCCCAGGAACATTAAAATATTGATTGTAATATAAATAAAATCTTCAACTCAGTTTAGTGATTATAAACATTTAAATCAAAGCATCTGAATGTTAATTATGGTGCCTGAAGCTTCCTTCAGGCCCTTTATGTTAAATGCATTTTTTTCTTTACAGAAAAAGAGAAATAGAAAGAAAAGAGGGGGGAAAGTTGATTGTTCATGAAATAATTATGCCTAAAGGGGGAAATAGTCTTGGAATTTGGATAAATTTTGAAGGGCATTCTGTGGATGATCTGAATATTGCATATGTGCTCAGCTCTTTGTAAAATTTTATTTGTTTTTGTTCAGTAAATAAGATAGAGTAGATTTTCTAAGGATTATTTCTATTATGATAGAGTAGATTTTCTAAGGATTGTTTCTATTAATTTCTATTCAACAAATTATTTTTATTGTTTATTTTTAAGTGCCTAATATGTACAAAGCTGTTTTTGAGGTTCTGGGGTAAAATGCAAACTTTACATAATAAATCCCTGTTATATTCTAACATTTTATCTAATAGGGGCATATACTATGACTAAATAGTATAGGATAGAAGCGGACTTTGGTAGTGGCCATCACATTAGAAGCATCCAAAGAAGGGACCTTCATTAAAGATTGGAGGGACCTAAAATGAAGCAATAGAGGAAGTAATATTTGTACTGAGATTTACAGGAAAATAATTTTTGGCTTAGTGGATCCAATGGGAAATTAAAGAAGTTTTTGGTTTAGTGAATACAATGGGAAATTAAATAAATTAGGTAGAGGGAATAGTGAGAACAAATTCATAGAGGCAGGGAGTCCTGGAATTTCTACATTGGATATTTAGTTGGAAAATTTATATGGAGTATAGATTGTACTAATATGATGGGAGCCAAAATAGAGTGAATGGAGAAAAATCAAAAGCTATTATAGAGCGTAGAACTCATAGGACTTGTTATTTGAGTAAATTTTGGATAAAGAGTCAAAGAGAACAGAGAAGTTTTCAAATATGGAAGATAGGTAAATAATGATCCCCCTTTCAACTGTCAAAAACTTCAAGTATTTATTAATTCTTACTTCATGTACTTCACTGTGATAATTGCAGTCTAAAAAAAGAAAAAAAAATGGAATGAAATGGTGCTTATCCTGAGTTCAAAAGCATTTTTAAGTAAGATACTATGATAAATCTCACATAGATATAATTGTATTATGATACAACTTTTACAAGTTTGGGAAGTAAAAAGAGCAATCATCCAGTTGTCCTCCTGTTGCCTTTAAAGATAAATGTCACATGTCCCCTTGGAGATGAAGTGGTCTAGATTTGACATTAACTGTCTATGACACATACAAGACAATGTTTGTCTGTTTACAAATCAATGACATGTTTTCCTTATACTTTGATAATTTTTAAATCCAAGAATCATAAGTTCTAAATTGCTTTGTAAAGCATCTAATAGAACTTTACTTGTCCAAAGCTATTGCTTAGGATCAATAGTCATTGATCTACCACAAATATGAATGATGAATAACATGAAATGGTCACTCGTTTTAGAATTCACATATTCAAAGTTATAATCACGTAAAAATATATTATTTAGTACTAGCCAGGTATGAATTAACCACTTCACTGGATTCATTGTTAACACAAAGTAGTTCCTAATTATTTAGCAGGAAGAAATTGGAGAAATAGTGGAAGACTTGCTTATAATGTATGAAATAGGAGACTGATGAAGATTACTGTTGAAGAATACTGTCTTCCTTTTTTCCCATTAACTCTCTGGTCTTTCTTAACAGAAATATGAGTCTAAGGGACAGCAATTTAATGCTATGATTATAAGTTACTCAATTTTGGGATTTTTTCATTTGTACAGGGGATAGAAGTTGCATCCATAGATGATAACAATCTTTAAAAAAAGGAATTCACTTTACCTTAAAATGAACATCTACTTATTGAAGTTATTTTTTTACTTTTATTTTTATTACTTTAATCCTTCCCTTACAACTTGGAAAGTGTCTACTCAAGTGCCTATTTTCAATATATGTGATCCATGTCAGACTTCCTTGCCATGGAAAATGCTCCATGTTTTAGGATATTAGGTAGCAGAGGGTCCAGGAACTAACAAAGGACAAGCTTAAAACTCAAAAAGACACCCAAACCTGTATTGAAAATTCTTTCTGGGGTATTGGCTAAACATTATAGTATTTTGGGGATTCATATCTGACCTGACACTTGGTACTGCTCTGCTGATCTATTTGTAGATAAAGGAGAAATTTTCAGGGATAAATGACCATTCTTTCTTCATCTGGGAGGAAGTAAGATTTAATTTTACTTTTAAAAAACAGAATATACCAATATAAATTCCCAATGTCTGTCTAATCAATAATCAGTCACTTACTCATCTCAAAGGAAAGTATATTTCCCTGAATGGCCATTAAAATGGTTATGAACAAAGGTCAGCTACTCACTAGTCATATTTTTTGAATATGAGTCACTGGCTTGTTGGTTAATTGGATATTTATTTATTGATCAGACATAAACATAATATATGTTGATTTTTATTATTATGATTGTAAGGCTTATTTAGATATGCTTCAGTACTAAGAGGAAGGAAGTAAATTTGGTAACCACTAATTCTAGGTATACATATGGCAACTACCATAAAGTTTGAAGATATGAGAGATCAATGACTCATCAGAAAGCATTACAGGAATTAATGCTAGAGATTTCCTCTTGCACCTTTCCATCATAAGTATTATCTCACAGATGAACTCCCTATATCCCAGAGATATTTGATTTCATTATGAGTAAGGCTACCTTCTTCCTCAATATTTCTGTACTGTATCTCAGAGATAATGATGTAACAGAATGAAAAGATGAAATCTATGCTTGCTTAGAATGAGATCTACATTATAAAGAGTGGTAATTTTAGTATCTATTCTTATAAAGAAAGCATAATCCAGTGAATTATAGTTTTTCCTTGTAATCTTGTCCATACTCTTAAATCTCTAGAAAAATAAGGCTTATCTTTTTTACTATATACAAATATTGAGGTGGTTCCTTACATTAAAATACTGTCTGTTGAGTAAATTATATTTAACACAGTAGCTTCTTTAGTGTTAAAAATGTATCCATTTCTATGACAATTTAACAATGCATCACATTTTTAACATATAATTATTTGTGATTCAATGTCAGGCTTGAGTAAGAAAGAGCATGATCTTCATTAGCTCTTTTTTTTACATATATAAAACAATCCAATGTAGTAGGTCATTTGAATCTCTAGATGAAATTTTATTCCTTTTTCCTATTAAAATATTAGAAAAATTAAGTGGCTTAGTAGTTAGAACACTGGGCCTGGAATTAGTGGCTTAAATTCAACCTCAGATATTGATTAGCAATGTGACCCTAGGCAAGTTACTTACACTATGTTTGCTTTAAAAGGAGAGAGAGAGACAAAAAGAGAGAGAAATTAATGAGTGGTAGAAATAGACTACAATAAAATTTCAAATATCTGAAAGATAACCATTTAAAAGAAGGATTAAACTTTTTATACTTGCCTTCAGAGGGCAGTGAAGAGAGCTGTGGGTAGAAGTAATAGGAAAGTAAATTTTATTTTACATAATAACATAACTTTTATCAAATACATGATCCTAGTGTAAACTTGTATTTTGGGATGTAGTAGGTTTGTAAATAAAGTTCTCATTATCTTTCAAAATTTTATAGAAGAAATTCTTCTTTAAATACAGGATAAATTGTAAAAAGTCTAAACTATCTTCTAATTCTGAAATTCATTTGATAACACAATAAAATATTAAGGTATTCCCTATGTGAAAACCGTGATACTGTGTTTTATCAATTAGTCCTTGGGGCGGAGACAACATGGTGGAGTGAAAAGGTGACTCTCTGCGTCCTCCTCTGAACTTCTCTCAAATCAACAATAAAATAAGCCTCTGAACTGATCTTCAAGTCAACGAATCACGAAATATTTGGATACTGTTTACAGATATCTCTGAAAAACTTCACATCAGATTTGTCTAGCTCGGACAGAGGGATAAACAGAGGACTCCAGTGTCAGAGAACTCTGGTGGAGGCCGGAAGTGAGGGTGGGACTCAGCTCAGCTCAGCTAAGACTGGCAAAAAACTCCAAATTCCAAACTCCAAACTCCAAATTCCAAACACGTGGAGTTTATCTGAGGCAATCGGGACACTCTGCCCTGATTGGGGGCAGGTGTTCTGGCAAACTTGCCTTGTTTAAGGAGTAATTCAGACTTAGTCCTAGCCCCCACCGGCCCAGCACCTCAAATTAATTTGTCAAAGCGCCTCAGGGCAAAATCTTCAGCCGGCAGCCGCCATTTTTTCCCCCTACCTTAAAGAGATATTCACGCTGCCTAAAAAAAAAAAATAAAATAATAAAATAAATGAAGAGGCAAAAGAGAGCTCTCACCATAGACAGCTTTTACAAACAGAAAGAGGAGAAGACCCCAGAGCCAGAGGTTCCTTTAGACATAACTCCAGAGGGAATCAGCAAGGACCATCACTGGTCCCAGTTTCAAAAGGCCTTTCTGGGAGATTGCTTAAAGAACCTAATAAAAGAACTGGAGGATAAATGGGAAAATAAATTGAAATTAGTGCAAGAAGGATACAGTATCTTGCAAGAAGGATATGATGCCCTGCAAAAAGAGATATGAAAAAGACACCAATCTATTGAAAAATAAAATTAGTGAAGTGGAAAAAAAGTGCAATGAACAAAAATATTCAATTGGGCAGTTACAAATGGAGCTTAAAAAGTAACTGAAGAAAACAACACTTTAAAAATAAGAATTGAACAAATGCAAGTGAATGACTCAATAAGACTTCAAGAATCAGTCAAACAAAAACAAAAAAAATGAAAAATTAGAAGAAAATATGAAATATCTCCTAGGAAAAACAACTGACTTGGAAAATAGATCTAGGAGAAACAATCTAAGGATTATTGGACTTCCTGAAAGCCATGATGAAAAAAAGAATCTAAACAATATCTTCCAGGAAATCCTGAAAGAAAACTGCCCTGAGATTGTAGAATCAAAGAGCAAAATCACCATTGAAAGAATTCACTGATCACCTCCTGAAAGAAACCCCAAAATTAAAACCCCAAGGAATATCGTGGCTAAATTTCAGGACTATAGCACCAAGGAACAGATTCTACTAGCAGCTAGAAAGAAACAATTCAAATACCGAGGATCAATAATTAGAATCACACAGGATCTGTCAGCCTCCACATTGAAGGATCGAAGGGCCTGGAACCAGATATTCCGACGGGCAAAGGAACTTGGATTACAGCCAAGAATATCCTATCCAGCTAGAATGAGCATTATCTTCCAGGGAAGAAGATGGTCATTCAATGATATAGGTGAATTTCACCTATTTCTAATGAAAAGACCAGATCTGAACAAGAAATTCGACATCCAAACACAGAACTCAAGAGATGCAAAAAGATAAAAAGGAAAGGACTCTTGAGAACTTTATTTCTACTAGGGGGATGCTTAAAATTTGGGGGTATAATTAACTAGATATTACTTTGATAATATGAAAAAGAGAACTAGAGGGGGAAAGGTTGTCATACTGGGCAAAAGAGGGAAAAAGTGGTAAAATAAGATCTAAAAAAAATAAGGAGGTAAAAATAAGGTAAAATCTCTTGAAGAGGCAAAGAAAACCTAATATAATTGAGAGCAAGAGGGGAGGGAGTTGAGCAATGTGTAAATCTTACTCTCATCAGATTGGGCTCTAAAAGTGTATATATGACACTTGTTTTCACATAGAAACTTGCCTGTTGCTAGAGGGAAGGGGGAGGGAAAGGAGGAAAAGAAAGGGATAAAATAATAGAAGGGAAAATAGAAGAATGAGAGGAAAGGTGTAAAAACAGAGGGAAGGGATCTAAAGGGTGGAGTATTGTTTGGGGGAGAGGGTCATCAAAAGCAAAGTACTGAGGTGGGGGGAATGGAGAAAGGGGAAAGGAAAGGGGAAAGCATAACTTGGGTAAATAAGATGGCAGGAAATAAAGAATTAATTATTCTATCTGTGAATGTGAATGGGATGAACTCTACCATAAAGCGGAAGCAGATATCAGAGTGGATTAAAAACCAGAATCCCACAATATGTTGTCTACAAAAAACACATCTAAAACATAGTGACACATATAGGATGAAGGTAAAAGGCTGGAGCAGAACCTATTATGTTTCAGGTAAACAAAAAAAAGCGGGGGTAGCAATCCTTATCTCAGATCAAGTAAAAGCCAAGATAGATCTAATCAAAAGAGATAAGGAAGGAAACTATATTTTATTAAAGGGTACCATAGATAATGTAGCAATATCTATACTAAATATATATGCACCAAGTGCAACAGAAGACAAATTCCTAGGGGAGAAATTAAGAGAGATGCAAGAAGAAATAGACAGCCAAACGATACTAGTAGGGGATCTCAACCTTGCTCTCACAGAATTAGATAAATCAAACTACAAAATAAACAAGAAAGAAACTAGGGAGATAAACCAATTGTTAGAAAAGTTAGGTATGATAGATCTATGGAGAAAGTTGAATGGAGACAGTAGGGAGTTTACTTTTTTTCTCAGCAGTCCATGGAACCTATACAAAAATTGACCATGTGTTAGGGCATAAAAACCTCAAAATCAAATGCAGAAAGGCACAAATAGTAAATGCATCCTTTTCAGATCATGATGCAATAAAAATCACATGCAATATAAGGCCAGGAGAAAATAAACCAAAAGTTAATTGGAAATTAAATAATCTAATCCTGAAGAATGAATGGGTGAAAGAGCAAATCATAGACACAATCAATCATTTCATCCAGGAGAATGACAATAAGGAGACAACATACCAAAATCTGTGGGATACCGCTAAAGCGGTTATAAGGGGCAATTTTATATCTCTAGATGC
>JAJPUD010011531.1:2461-42012 GCA_023553655.1 Myrmecobius fasciatus
ATATATATATATATATACATATAGAGAGACAGAGAGGAGAGAGAGAGAGAGAGACGTTCTGAAAGGAGAGGATAATAATAGAAAAATACTATAATTTTATTAGTATTTTATGCAATTAATTACCAATGGAATTATATAGTAAACAAATTAGAAAGATCAATCTGTTATTCACTATTTTGGCATGTCTGACTCTGTGACCCTCTTTTGAATATTTTTGATATCTCATGAATCAATAATTTCTCATTTTAATTTTTAAGAATTTCTTTTCTTCATTGAGATTTTATTTATATTTTCCCATGTGAAAAGTTTAAAAAGGTCTCTTTTATGAATTTTTATACATTTTTTTTTCATTTTCCCAATTCTGTTCCTTAAAGTATTCTTTTCTTCCTTGAATTTTTGTGCTGTTTTTCACCTATTCCTGTTTTTATAAGATGTTGTTTTCATCAGTATTTTTGGTGTCTCCTTTACCAAGCAGTTGACTTTCTCTGCCCCCATGATTTTTTTTGCATCCCTGTAATTTCTTTACCCAATTTTCCTTCTCCATTTATTTGATTTTTTAATAAAAGCTTTTTATTTGTATAACATATGTATGGGTAGTTCCTCAGCATTGATCTTTACAAAGCTTTCCATTACAAATTTTACCCCCAGTCCCCTCCCCTCCCCTAGATGGCAGGAAGTCCACTACATGCCAATAATACTGAAATACTTGACAAGTTGTGCAGGAAAATTCCTATCTCCAAGAAAAAAAAAGAAAATCAGAGAAAGGCAACACAACGCAAGCAAACATCAATAGAGATCATGAAAATGTTACGTTGTGGTCCATATTTCATATCCCTCTCTCTGGGTGTATATGGTTTTCTTCAGTGAACAATTGGAACTGGTTTGAGACAATTCTTTGTTGCAGAGAGCCATGTCCATCAGAATTGATCATCATGTAATACTGTTGATGCTGTGTATAATGATTTCCTGTTTCTGCTCGTTTCACTCAGCATCACTTCATGCAAGTCTCTCCAGGCCTCTCTGAAATCATCCTGCTGGTTGTTTCTTACAGAACAATAATATTCCATAACTTTCATATACCATAATTTATTCAGCCACTCTCCAATTGATGGGCATCCATTCAGTTTCCAGTTTCTAGCCACTACAAAAAGGGCTGCCACAAACATTCTTGCACATGTGGTCCATTTCCCTCCTCAAAGATCTCTTTGGGGTATAGGCCCAGTAGAAACACTGCTGGATCAAAGGGTATGCACAGTTTGATAACTTTTTGAGCACAGCTCCAAATTGCTCTCCAGAATGGTTGGATCCATTCACAGTTCCACCAACAATGTATTAGTGTCCCAGCCCTCCCACATCCCCTCCAACATTCATCGTTATCTTTTCCTGTCATTTTAGCCAATCTGACAGGTGTGTAGTGGTACCTCAGAGTTGTCTTAATTTGCATTTCTCTGATCAATAGTGATTTGGAGCAACTTTTCATATGACTAGAGATGGTTTTAATTTCATCATCTGAAAATTGTCTGTTCATATCCCTTGACCACTTATCTATTGAAGAGTGGCTTGAATTCTTATATATATGAGACAATTCTCTATATATTTTAGAAATGAGGCCTTTATCAGAACCATTAAATGTAAAGATGATTTCCCAATTTGATGCTTCCCTCCTAATCTTGTCTGCATTTCTTTTATTTGTACAGAAACTTTTTAACTTAATATAATCAAAATTATCCATCTGGTGTTCAATTAGGAGTTCCAGATCTTCTTTGGACATAAATTTATACCATCTCCACAGGTCTGAGAGGTAAACTATATTACATTCCTCTAATTTGCTTACAAAATCACTCTTTATATCTAGATCTTGAACCCATTTAGATCTTATCTTGGTATGTGTTGTTAGGTATGGGTCAAGCCCTAATTTCTTCCACACTAGTTTCCAATTTTCCCAGCAGTTTTTGCCTAATAGTGAGTATTTATCCCAGAAGCTGGGGTCTTCGGGTTTATCAAACACTAAATTGTTAAAGTTATTGCCTAGATTGTCCTGACAGCCTGTCCTATGCCACTGATCGACTGCTCTATTTCTTAGCCAGTACCAAACGGTTTTGATGACCACTGCTTTATAATATAGTTTTAGATCTGGTACAGCAAGGCCACCTTCATCTGCCTTTTTTCATTAATTCCCTTGAAATCCTTGACCTTTTGTTCTTCCAAAGGAACTTTGCTACTATTTTATCTAGATCTGTAAAATAATTTCTTGGGAGTTTGATTGGTATGGCACTAAATAAGTAGATTAGTTTGGGTAGTATTGTCATTTTTATTATGTTCGCTCTGCCTACTCATGAGCACTTAATGTTTTTCCAATTGATTAGGTCTGATTTTATTTGTGTGGAAAGTGTTTTGTAGTTTACTTTGTATAGTTCCTGACTTTTCCTTGGCAGATAGATTCCCAAATATTTTATCCTATCATCTGCTATTTGGAATGGAATTTCTTTTTGTATCTCTTGCTGCTGAACTTTGTTGGTAATAAATAAAAGTCTGATGATATTTGTGGATTAATTTTGAATCCTGCCACTTTGCTAAAGTTGTGAGTTGTTTCTAGTACTTTTTAGGTGAGTCTCTAGGGTTCTCTAAGTATACCATCATGTCATCTGCAAAGAGTGATAATTTGATTTCTTCATTACCTACTCTGATTCCTTTTATCTCTTTTTCTTCTCTTATTGCTAAAGCTAACATTTCTAATACAATATTAAATAGTAATGGTGACAGTGGGCAGCCTTGTTTCACTCTAGATCTTATTGGGAATGGTTTTAGTTTGTCTCCATTACATATGATGCTTGCTGATGGTTTTAAATAAATGCTATTGATCATTTTAAGGAAAAGCCCATTTATTCTTATACTCTCTAGTGTTTTTAATAGGAAACGTTGTTGGATTTTATCAAATGCTTTTTCTTTTTTTTTTTTTTTTAATACTTTTTATTTGCAAAACCTATGTATGGGTAATTCCTAAACATTAACCTTTACAAAGCTTTCTGTTACAAATTTTTCCCCCCTACTCCCCACCCCTCCCCTAGATGGCAGGATATCCACTACATGATAATTATGTTAGAATACTTAAAAATCGAATATATGTATAGTTGTTGCATCATTTTTTTGTGCAGGAGAAATCATATCTACAAGAAAGAATATTCTGATAAAGGAAATACAATGGAAGCAAACTTCAAAAGAGAACATGAAAATGTTATGTTGTGGTCTACCTTTCACATCCCTCTCTCTGGGTGTATATGGCTCTCTTCACTGAACAATTGGAACTGGTTTGAAGCATTTCATTGTTGAAGAGAGTGATGTCCATTAGAACTGATCCTCATATAGTATTGTTGTTGCCGTGAATAATGATCTCTTGGTTCTGCTCACTTCACTGAGCATTAGTTCATGCAAGTCTCTCCAGGCTTCTCTGAAATCGTCCTGCTGTTCATTTCTTACAGAACAATAATATTCCATAACATTTGTATACCATAATTTATTCAGCCACTCTCCAATTGATGGGCATCCATTAAGTTTTCAGTTTCTAGCCACTACAAAAAGAGCTGCCACAAACATTCTTGCACATGTGGGGCCCTTTCCTTCTCTTATGATTTCTTTGGGATATAAGCCCAATAGAAACACTGCTGGGTCAAAGGGTAGGCCTAGTTTGATAACTTTTTGAGCATAGCTCCAAATTGCTCTCCAGAATGTCTGGATCCGTTTACAGGTCCACCAACAATGCATCAGTGTCCCAGTCTTCCCACATCCCCTCCAACATCAAATGATTTTTCTGCATCTATTGAGATAATCATATGGTTTTTGTTAGTTGGCTTATTAATATAATTAATTATGCTGATAGTTTTCCTAATATTGAACCACCCCTGCATCCCTGGTATAAATCCTACTTGGTCATAGTGTACTATCCTGGGGATGACTTTCTGTTATCTCATTGCTAATATCTTATTTAAAATTTTTTGCATCAATATTCATTAGGGAAATTGGTCTATATTTTTCTTTCTCTGTTTTTACCCTACCTGGTTTAGCTGTCAGCACCATATCAGTCTCATAGAAGGAATTTGGCAGTATACCTTCTGTCCCTATTTTCTCAAATAGTTTGTATAGTATTGGAATTAATTGTTCTTTGAATGTTTGGTAGGATTCACATAGAAATCCATCTGGCCCTGGAGATTTTTTTTTAGGGATTTGGTTAATAGCTTGTTCTATTTCTTTTCTAAAATAGGGCTATTTAAATAATTTATATCCTAATCTGTTAACCTGGACAATCTATATTTTTGTAGATATTCCTCCATTTCATTTAGATTATCAAACTTATTGGAATAAAGTTGGCATAGTAACTCCTAATTATTGCTCTAATTTCCTCTTCATTGGAGGAAAGTTCTTCCTTACCATTCTTGAGACTAACAATTTGATTTTCCTCTTTCCTTTTTCTTATCAAATTAAATAAAGGCTTATCTATTTTGTTGGTTTTTTCGTAGAACCAACTCTTAGTTTTATTTATTAATTCAATAGTTTTCTTATTTTCAATTTTATTAATTTCTCCTTTTATTTTTAGAATTTAATTGAGGGTTTTGAATGTGTTTTTTTTCTAGTTTTTTAATAACAAGCCCAATTCGTTGATCTTTTCTTTCTCTATTTTATGCAAGTAAGCATCTAGAGATATAAAATTGCCCCTTATAACCACTTTGGCCATATCCCACAAATTTTGGTATGTTGGCTCCTTATTGTCATTCTCCTCGATGAAATTATTGATTGTGTCTATGATTTGCTCTTTCACCCATTCATTCTTCAGGATTAGATTATTTAATTTCCAATTACCTTTTGGTATATTTTCTCCTGGCCTTATATTGCATGTGATTTTTATTGCATCATGATCTGAAAAAGATGCATTTACTATGTCTGCCTTTCTGCATTTGATTTTGAGGTTTTTATGCCCTAACACATGGTCAATTTTTGTATAAGTTCCATGGACTGCTGAGAAAAAAGTAAACTCCCTACTGTCTCCATTCAACTTTCTCCATACATCTATCATACCTAACTTTTCTAACAATTGGTTTATATCCCTAGTTTCTTTCTTGTTTATTTTATGGTTTGATTTATCTAATTCTGAGAGAGCAAGGTTGAGATCCCGCACTAGTATTGTTTGGCTCTCTATTTCTTCTTGCATCTCTCTTAATTTCTCCCCTAGAAATTTGGATGCTATTGCACTTGGTGTATATATATTTAGTATTGACATTGCTACATTATTTATGGTACCCTTTAATAAAATATAGTTTCCTTCCTTATCTCTTTTGATTAGATCTATCTTTGCTACCCCTGATTTTTGTTCATCTGAAGCATAATAGGCTTGCTCTAGCCTTTTACCTTCATCCTGTATGTGTCAGTATGTTTTAGATGTGTTTCTTGCAGACAACATATTGTGGGATTCTGGTTTTTAATCCAGTCTGCCATCCGCTTCCGCTTTATGGGAGAGTTCATCCCATTCACATTCACAGTTTGAATAACTAATTCTTTATTTCCTGCCACCTTATTTACCCAAGTTATGTTTTCCCCTTTCCTTTCCCCTTTCTCCCTTCCCCAGTCCTCAGTACTTTGCTTTTGATGACCCCCTCTCCCAAAGAATCCACCACCCTTTAAATCCCCTCCCCCTTTTTTTACTCCTTTCCCTTGATTCTTCTATTTTCCCTTCTAATAGTTTATCCCTTTCTTTTTCCTCCTTTCCCTCCCACTTCCCTCTAGCAACAGACAAGTTTCTGTGTGAAATCAAGTGTCTTATATACACTCTTAGAACCTAACCTGGTGAGAGTAAGATTTATACAATGCTCATCTCCCTCCCCTCTTTTTCTCAATTATATTAGGTTTTCTTTGCCTCTTCAAGAGATTTTACCTTGTTTTTACCTCCTTTTTTTGATCTTATTTTAACCACTTTTTCCCTCTTTTCCCCAGTATGACAACCTTTCCCCCTGTAGTTTTCTTTTTCATATTATCAAAGTAATATCTAGTTAATTATACCCTCAAACTTTAAGTATCCCCATAGTAGAAATAAAGTTCTCAATAGTACTTTCCTTTTTACCTTTTTATACTTCTCTTGAGTTCTGTGTTTGGAGGTAGAATTTTTTGTTCAGATCTGGTCTTTTCATTAGAAATAGGTGAAATTCACCTATATCATTGAATGAACATCTTCTTCCCTGGAGGATAATGCTCATTCTAGCTGGATAGGTTATTCTTGGTTGTAATCCAAGTTCCTTTGCCTTTCGGAATATCTGGTTTCAGGACCTTCGATCCTTCAATGTGGAGGCTGACAAATCATGTGTGATTCTAATTATTGATCCACGGTATTTGAATTGTTTCTTTCTAGCTGCTAGCAGAATCTTTTTTTTGGTGGGATAGTCCTAACATTTAGCCACGATATTCCTTGAGGTTTTAATTTTGGGGTCTCTTTCAGGAGGTGATCGGTGAATTCTTTCAATGGTGACTTTGCCTTCTGATTCTACAGTCTCAATGTAGTTTTCTTTCAGTATTTCCTGGAAGATAGTATTTAGATTTTTTCCCATCATCCTTTGAGGAAGTCCAATAATCCTTAGATTGTCTCTCCTAGATCTATTTTCCAAGTCAGTTGCTTTTCCTAGGAGATATTTCATATTTTCTTCTAATTTTTCATTTTTTTTGTTTTTATTTGACTGATTCTTGAAGTCTTACTGAGTCATTCACTTGCATTTGTTCAATTCTTATTTTTAAAGTGTTGTTTTCTTCAGTTACCTTTTTAAGCTTTTGTACCTGGCCAATTGAATTTTTTTGTTCATTGCACTCTTTTTCCACTTCACTAATTTTATTTTTCAATAAATTGGTGTCTTTTTCTTGTCTCTTTTGCAGGGCATCATATCCTTCTTGCACTGATTTCAGTTTATTTTCCCACTTATCCTCCAGCTCTCTTATGAGGTTCTTTATGCAATCTTCCAGAAAGGCCTTTTGAAAAGGGGACCAGTGATGGTCCTTAATAACTTCCTTTGGAACCTCAGGATCTGGGGTCATCCCTTATTTCTCTTGATAAAAGCTGTCTATGGTGAGAACTCTCTTTTGCTTCTTCATTTTTTTTAGACAGCATGGATATCTCTTTAAGATAGGGAAAAAAAAACAGTGCCTGAAGATCTTTGCCCTGGGGGCACTTCGGCGAATTAATTTAAAGTGCTGGGCTGGTAGGGGCTAGGACTAAATCAGGATTACTCCTTAAACAAGGCAAATCTGGCAGAATAACTGTCCACAATCAGGGCAGAGTGTCCTGAGTGCCTCAGATAAACTCCAGGTGTTTGGAGTTTGGAGTGTGGAGTTTCTGCCACGCTGAGCTGAGCTGAGTCCCACCCTCACTTCCGGCCTACACCTGAGTCCACTGTTTATCCCTCTGTCCGAGTTAGACAAACCTGAAATGAAGTTCTTCAGAAAGCAGTGTGCAAATATTTCTGGATTCGTTGACTTAAAGATCAGTTCAGAGCCTTATTTTATTGTTGATTTGAGAGAAGATGGGAGGAAGACACAGGGAGTCACATTTTCACTATGCCATCTTGGCTCTGCCCCCCCCCCCATTTATTTGATTTTTAAAATGCTTTTTGTGCTTTTTCAGAAATTATTTTTTTCCTGGACCTGACCAATTCATATTTTTCTTTGAGACAATTTTGGCTTTGTTATCTTCTCAGTTGGTGTTTTGATCTTTGTTGTCACTATACTAACTTTTCATGATCTGGATTTTTTTTGTTTGGTTGGTTTTTGTTCAGTTCCCCAGTCTATTTCTTTATTTTTTTCTAACTTTGTATTCAAGTTGGCCTGTCCCAAAGTTCAAAGTTTTATGCAGCTTTTTCCAGATGTAGTTCTGGGAGTCTGTAAGTTTTCAGTTCTTCCTAGGTCAGATGAAAGGTACATTTACTATTCTCCTGGTTTTTGCTATGGTGTATAAATGACCACTAGTCCTCTGCTCCTCTAGGTTTGTAAACTCTGATGTGCTAGTGTTCCTCCTTGGCCTGCAACTTTGACCCAGAATTGTAACCCATGGCAGCATATTGACAATACAACAGAGTTCTACCCTAACTGTCAATGAAAGGACTAATAATAGGCTTATAAAGGACTCATATGTACAAAATGTAATAGTTGTGGGGTTTTTTTGTGGTAGCAAAGAACTGGAAAATTAATAGATGAACATTATTTGAAGAATGGCTGAATAAGTTATGGTATATGAAGTAATGGAATATTATTGTTCTACTTTAAAATATGAAATAACTGGGAAGATTCACATGAACAATTTCTTTTGGCTAAATCATGCTGGAGAGAAAAGTCGGAGCAAAAGGGAAAAGCTATGAGATAGAGAAAACAACAACAACAACAAAACAGGAAAAAAGTGAACAGAGCATATATTAATTTACATTCAATCTCCTGAATGCAAATGGAATTTAGGGTTTTACTTGTAACTAGGGAAAATGAAATTAGACAGAAACCTTAGTGGGTAGATTAACGCTGCCACACACCCTCATAGGATAAACTTCTTGGAAAAGCAGAACTAATCCAGATAAAATTCCTTCCTTCCTTTTCAATCACTAAATTTAGATTTGAAAATTATGACAATAATTCCAAATAATTTAGTTAACAATTTAAGATTTTCATAAATAACAATCAAATTGAACTCAAGATGAAATATGCTGATTAATTGAACTGGGTTACAAAGAAAATTAATGTTAACATTGATTATTATTATTATATTACTTTGTTCTTTTGTTTCATGATATTAAATATACTGATTTCTCTTGGCAGTTTTGTTGATATGTAAAACATCTCTCCAAAATTAGCACATAGGGAATTCTCTAATACACACAAACACTCACAAATACACATAGATAGGTAGGTAGGTAGATAGATAGATAGAGATAGACATATATTATTCTGACCAGTTATCCTATCCCCTTAACACCTATGAACTGAGAGCTCCAGATGTTGCTGCTGTGACCATTGATTCAGTCGCCTTTATGGTCTCCTGCTGGTTTACTGGGTTCAGGTTGTACTGGACTATCCTCCATTCTCACCTCTATGTATCAGACCTTCCTACTGACCTTGTCTTGGATTGGAAAATTGTTTTACCCCATCTTTTTGTGTGTTCTACCACTCTTTTGTTTTTGATATATTATTTAATATTGTTTGGAAGTGAATTTATAAGACTTCAGGTGAACCTTGCCTTTTCTCCTCTATGCTGAGACTCAATGCTCTTTCTACTACATCTCCTCTTTTCTCTCCCTCATCTTTTTTTTTATCAAATTACAATGCCCTGTTTATTTTTCTGGTGAAGTATTTGTGATATCTTTTTTCTTCATTCCTGTTCACTCTTCCATAAGTATAATGCAGGCTATCATGACCTTTCACTTGGACAATTTCCATCAACTCCAAAATGAGCCTTTGCCTTCTAACATCCCACTTTAAACTTCCTTACCAATCCATCTAATATACCGCAGAAAAGTATAGAAACCACAAGTCTCAAATTAAATCATTTCCTTGATCAAAAATTTTGAATGGTTCTGTAACAGGCTATATCTGACTAGCTCATTCTCCTGGTAGTTTTAAGTCCCAAAGTGGAAAGAAATTAGATAATTCATCTCACAGTTGACAAAAGTATTACTTAGACACAGCACAGGAAGTATTTCAGAGTAAGGAATGGATGTCCATCCAGAATAAAGCATTAAATCAGTAAAACATAGATTTGCAGTCTTGTTCATACTGTTAGTCTAAGATTTAAAAACTCAAAGAGAGCTTCAATCCCTTGTATCCTGGGTGTTTTGGATGCAAATATCTAAGAAACTGTCAATGACCTGAGACAGCTCTCTAGGACAATCAAAACTCAAATTCTAATTTCTGTCAACTTCTAATATCTGTCTATTGAGATATGTGTGTATATCTAGTAATATAAATAAGGTATACATAGAAAAATACAAGCATATGTGTGTATGGATGTGATGTGTATGGATATGTTCCCATGTGTATGCAAATGAAGAGTGTAGAAGTATACATGTCTATATGTATGCATATTTTCAAATATAAATGCATATATATTATGTATTATTCCTGTGTGCATGTGTATATGCATATTGTATGAGTATAGTGTGTGTGTGTGTGTGTGTGTGTGTGTGTGTGTGTTTCCTGGATATTCTGGACACAAGTATCCAATAAAAAATATTCAATAAAATTTCAATAGTACCTTTTTATGTGCATGCACAATATACTTATATATATGTATATATATATATATATATACACATATGTATTTGTACATAGCACTATGTTGCATATATGTATGTGTATAGATGCACACACATATATAGACACATACATAAATATGGATATATGGAAAAACTAGTCCAATATATTTGCAACTACCAGTGCGAAAAGCTTGGGATTTTCCTTCATCTAGCATTTAATTCTATATATTATTTATACAATGGATATTCCTTTCTAGTCCATTAGTAACTTCCCTCCATCTACTTTACTCTCCAAACAAATGGAACTATTTGCTTTTCTTCTAAACATACTCTATATTTTCTAATCTCTAACTTTTTCATGTCATCCCCTCCGGGTAGAGTGCAGCCACTGAATCTTCATTTATCAAAGTCCTACTGTTCTCTTCTTACATATAAATTAAGTTAACTTTACTGAAACTTTTTTCTTAAATAAATGTTTATTCTAGATTTTCATGTATGGATATGTGCATGTCTATGTCCATTAAATAAAAGATCATGTAATTTATTGAAAAGAGAACTGATCTGAGCCTTAGTCTTCCCTCTGACATGCACAGCATTGGCTGTGTGACTCTGGGTAAGTCACTTTAACTCTATGTGCCTTAAGCAACTAAGACCATAAATTGCAAAGAAGGTGTAATCTTAATTTGGTCAGAGTTTCCTTATCTAAGAGTTCCTTACTATGTATAGCTAAGAGTTTCACAGGGCTGATCACAGGACAGGTCTCTATCCTTGTCTAATGCTGATAATGATGATGATGATGATGATGATGATGAGAGTGATAATAAAACTAGTACTTATAATTTTTAAGGTTTATAAATGAATTTGTATATTTTATATTTAGTGAACAATTAAGCATTTCTTTGATATATTAATTAATTAATTAATTAAAATTTATTTAATGCATTTGACTCCATCTGTTATCTTTCACTATTACTTTTGTAGCCAAAGGTATACTTGACTCTCCACAGTGGTAGAAAGAACACTGACCCTCTGATACATGACTATGTGGAAGGGAGTGATCATGAAGTTGGATTGAGAACTTTTAGAAAAAAGAGACATACTTTCCTCCTGCATTGAGTGAATATATTAAATTACAAATGCTTTTAGGGAGTTAGGTAATGACTTAGAGAGGTAAATATATAGAGGAAAGCTAACTCATCAATTTGTTCATTATTTCCAGTGTACCTCCTTAAAGATATCAGAGAATTTCCCCTTAAATGAAGTTTGTAATTTTCTCTTACTTGAGCTGAAATAGTCTATTCCCAGGGAGAGATCTAATTCATTCTACATATTCTCTGGTATTATCAGGGTTTTGATGGTAGATCATTTAACAACCAGCTCTCAAAAGAAAAGTATGCACATCATGCTCATATTTAATATGCATAATTAACATTTCCAATCATTTTCTTAAGTATAGACAATTAACAAAAGAATAAATCAAATGCTGATTTGTAGTATTTTAATTTTGTTTTGTTTTTTCTAGGTGTAAATGCTCACACTGAAAATTTAACAATAAGTTCTCATGAACTAGTTCAAGCTGACTCTAGCATCCTCTTGATTATAGTGTAATTTATTTTTCCCTCATTTCTGTTTGGATTCATTTGGTCATTATTTATTTGTGATGGTCCTTTCTGTAGCTAGAATTTTGTAGGAAGGGGTCAAGATATAAACTTGGAGTAATAACTACCCCTTTAACATTTAGAAACCAGGAAAATAGCATGAAGCTCAAGGGGGAATAATTTTCTCTATACTAGTAATATTAAGAGAAGGTAGGTAAATATTTCTATTTTTCTACTCTTTCTTTGAGGAGAGAAAATTAGGCAACCTTGTTAATTCTTTATATGACTTCCATCTGACAGGTCAATTCTCTCTTCAATAGCAGCTAGCAAAGTTACAGTCTTCCAATGAACCACATTTATAGAGCCCCTATTAACATAAAATAGGCAATCCACAACCTTTATACTTTGGTTATATGTAAGACTTTTCCCCCCAAAGTCTTGAAAACTCCCTCAGAACACCATCCTATTATGCAAAAGAGACCAAAGATTCAACTGCCTACTATATTCCTCCCTGTCATTTTCATTTGGAGACATATGAAATCTCAAATCATTCCCCTTCCAACTTTCTATGTAAGGTGAAATATTTTCCCAACCAGATCTTGTACCTTTCCAATAACCCTATCTGCATTAAACAAAAATGAAATGATTCTCCATTTAAGCCTCTCTTCCTCTGTAGTATCCCAAGTCAATTCTTTTCTTATGTAATTAATTCCCTTTTTTATATTCATCTTTTTTTGCACTAAAATTACATCTTGTTCTTAGAGCTCCAGGTTCTGTACATATCTTCAGCTTTCTGTATATTTATATTACATATTCTTGTTTTAAGTTGTACTTTACTTGTAATTCTGTGATTTTTAACAATTCTGAAATTTTTTCTTTGAATTCCTTTACCCAATTCGGTTTGATCTTTCTATAACTTCCAGATTCTTTTGAATGGTTATTCTTTTCCTTATATAGTCTTTTTCTTTGAAGACTTGATTACCATCTGCTGGGCCTACGTGTACCAGGCTATTTAAACTACTTTTAGGACTTAGAAATTATCATGAAAGAGGCAGACTAACCAATGAATTCTGAGAATGATAGATCTTTATTGTGTGTACATTTAAATGTATGTGAATAAGAGTTGAAATAAATCATTCAGGGGCAAGAAGAAAGATACACAGGCAGGGAGTCTGAGAAAAGGAGACAATAATGTACTTGTAATATAATTTATTACAAAAATACAGGCAGATCTCTGGAGGAGACAGCCAGAGAAAAGAAGTTTCAGTTGAAATGATTTTGAGGTCGACTTGGAAGAGAAAAGTGAGAGGCAACTTCTAGACGTGGAACTTCATATTTGTCACCATCTTGTCAATCCTCCTATCCCTCCAGTAATACAGCAAAGCAGGTGTGGAGGAAAGAAGGAATAGGGGTAAGGTTAGACAAAGGAGAATCTTACCCATATATGCCAGATTTGTTTCCCACCTCTAATGTCAGACAGAAAAATGCTAATTATCAAAGTTTCATGAAATTTGAAAGGTTCTACCCATGAGAGTTTTAGCCATAGAAAACATTAAAGTTCTGTGTCACATGGGCATGCTGACAAGGGATGTTTTGATCAAAGAAATCTGGAAAAAAAAAACCTATGCTCAGAAAAGCACCACAGATACCCTTTAACTGAATTAGGTCATTTTACAAAGGTATATTTATATTCATTATGAAAGTCAAATAAGCAATCTGTTTTTTTAGAGAAGACACTCTTGTTTATATATATATATATATTATATGTATATAATATATAAACTATTTCTGATTATCTATTACATCCAAATATTCTCTCTTTTTGTGTTATTAAAGCCTTTTATTTACAAAACATATGCATAGGTAATTTTTCAATATTTACCCTTGCAAAACCTTCTGTTCCAAATTTTCCTTTCCTTCCCCTCACCCTCTCCCCTAGAAGGCAGGTAGTTCAATACGTGCTAAATATGTTAAAAACATATGTTAAACAACATTTGTATACATATTTATACAGTTATCTTGCTGCAAAAGAAAAATTGGATCAAGAAGGAAAAATAAAAACCCGAGAAAGAAAACAAAATGCAAGCAAACAACAACAGAAAGAGTGAAAATGCTATGTTTTGGTTCTCACTCAGCTCCCACAATCCTCTCCCTACGTGTATATAGCTTTCTTCATCACTGAACAATTGGAACTGGTTTGAATCATCTCATTGTTGAAGAGAGCCATGTCCATCAGAATTGATCATTATATAGTGTTCTTGTTGCCGTGTATAATGATCTCCTGGTTCTGCTCATTTCACTCAGCATCAGTTCATGCAAGTCTCTCCAGGCCTCTCTGAAATCATCCTGCTGGCCATTTCTTACAGAACAATAATATTCCATGACATTCATATACCATAATTTGTTCAGCCATTCTCCAATTGATGGGCATCCCTTCAGTTTCCAGTTTCTTGCCACTACAAAAAGGGCTGCCACAAACATTCTTGCACATATGGGTCCCTTTCCTTCCTTTAAGATCTCTTTAGGATATAAACCCAGTAGAAACACTGATGGGTCAAAGGGCACGAGCAGTTTGATAACTTTTTGAGCATAGTTCAAATGTTCTTTTAAAGCACAACTGTAACATTTCTTTAGCTATTTCTTTATTTTCCTTTGCTAATTTTTTTATTTTCAATTTATGGAATAAAATAAACATTTTCATAACAGTATAATTTTTGAACAATTGTACAAGACACTAAATTCTGCTATACTTCAAATATAACTTGCTATCTTCAAATGTAAAAAGAAATTACCAGACTTTTTTTCTTCCCTCCCTCTCACCCCCTAGAGATGGCTACCATTAGACAAAAATAGCTATATGTGTATATGTGTATATGCATGTATATATGTATGAGTACATATACAATATATATAACATTATTCTAAACATACTTCTATTTTTCAATTCTTTTTCTGGATGCAGGTAGCATCTTCATATATTTTATACTCATTCTGGATATTTATAATAGGCAAAAATAACTCATTCGTTCTAACTCATTCTTAAAACAACATTGTTATTACTATATTCAGTGTTCTCTTGCTTTTGTTCATTTTGCTCTTCATTATTTTATGCAAGTCTTTCTGTGTTTTTCTAAAATCATTGAACTCATCATTTTTTATAGCACAGTAGTATTCCATCACAATCATATACCACAACTGGTTTAGTCATTCCCTAATTTATGGACATTGCTGCAGTTTCCAGTTCTTTGGAGCCACAAAGAGAGCTGTTATAAATATTCCAGAACATATAAGTTCTTTAATGGGAAATAGGCAAAGTAGTATTGTTACATCAAAAAGTATGGGTAGTTTAATATCTCTGTGGTCATAATTCCAGATTGTTCTCCAAAGTGTTTGGATCAGATTACATTTCTAACAACAATGAATTAGTGTCCCAATTTTTCCAATTAGTGTCCCAATCCTCCCCAACATTTGTTATGATTTTAAAACAATATTGAAAAACATTTTATAAATAAGAAATTTGACATTGTTCAAGTGACTAGTACAATATCCTACAGCCAATATGTATCAATTCTTGAGATTTTTCTCAGGTTTTTGGATTACCCCATCAATATTATTCTGTCTGCAGCAGGTGGTTCCCATTTAGTAACAGTATGCAACAATGGTCAAATGCTGAAAGTTCTTTAACAGTGCTTGAAGCAGAAAAGAGTTTTTAAAGAATTTTCTGAGTAGTATATTAATTAACCAAGAGAGTTCACAACATACTTGTTTTTTTGTTCTTGCTGCTGTTGAAAGGAATAACAATAATAACAGTTGAGAACCACTACCCCTAAGATTGGTCATATTTGAATCAAATAATGACAGGTATTGAAATTAGGAGATAAACATAGTTCTATTAATTTACACAGCCTTAAGATATGTGTGTGTTCACATGCTTGCATGCAATGCACATTTTTATGTATGCTTCCTTTATCCCAAAAACCTTTGCAAGTGCCTCTTCTGAATCTATTTAATACAGTTATCATCAAAAGCCTACTTGTTAATCTTAGCCTCAGAGCCTGTAAATAGTTTCTCCTTTATTAAATGCTAAACTCCCTTCTCTGACTTAGAGTAGGTCAACCAAAGGGCAATGGAGATGGTGAACGTGAGTAGATGGCAACATATTAGCAATGAAAAACTGTTCAGAAAAGGCATTGAAAGGATGTCATCAGAAAGATGCATGACTGCAAAACAACATGGGTCTTTTCTGTAGCAAAAGTGAGAAATAAGTAATGAAAAGCTAGCTCCAATGGCATGCAAATACTGTTACAAGACCTTCCTGGAGATTTCTCTATGTCAATGATCCTGTGTGGAGGATTAATGGGAGGATATGGACAATAGTCGTATAGCATGGGAAAACATGGATGGGCACTCCAAGAAAGCAAAGTTTTTTTTTTTTTAAGACTATTGTGACTTAGTGATATAATACATATAGATAACTCTACTTCCACTTCTTTTTCCTCTTGATTATATTTTCCCCTAAAATATTCCTCATTGAAATATTCTGCTGCTCTCTAGGATTTTCTCTTTCCTTATTTTTTTAATTTATATATAATTTCCCACAATTACTGTGATGAATTTTATGAATCCAAGAGGTTGTATCTTGCCCAAGATCACATAGATAGCAAATGTTTAAAGCCAGGTCTTCCTGATTCTAATTCCACTGCCTTATTTACTATGTCATATTGCTTTCGAGTGGGCGAACTGACTTGAATTTGTATTGGCTTGAAAGGTTTACAAAAGATTTCCTCTGAAATAAGTCATGGGAGTTACAGTGCAGTAATTAAGTTAATGATTCTCATGTTTTATATTCTCCTAGAGGGTATATGTGTATAAGTATATGTACATAGCATCCTGTTACACCCCTTAAATGGAAACATGTATATAAGGAGAGTCTTGGATGTACAAGTTGGTTTTAGCTTCTGTGAATTTCAATATGCTTAGTCCAGGTTAAAGAGAATTCTGCAGATAAATTCAAAGGGCTAAACTTTCACCTTCTGGCTCCAGGACAGCCCATCTCACTTATTTTCTTCTCTACCTAGATTCTCCTTATTCACAGAGTAGCAGGTAAACAGGTGGAGCAGAGAAAACTCTAAATCAGTCCAAAAGCTTGCCACCCTGGCAGTGAATTGCTTTTTCGCCTTCTGTTGTTTTTGTGGGTTTGCTGAAAATAAGGAGCGAGATGATTCATTGTAGCCCCTGGAAGTTGTCTGACACAGCTCTATACCAGTCCCTGACTGAAGCCACTTATATCTCCTGTCACTTTCTGCGGTGACTCAGTACCAAGCAAAGATTAATGCAGTCTGAACATTTTGCAGAAGTAGTAAATCACAACTGAAACTTACTGCTTCTCTGGAGCTGCCTTCTCAGTGACTTACGCAAGGAGCTCTCTGACATTGCTTTTCATAAATAGATATTATTTGATCTGTTGCTAATCATTTCTGTTGTAATTAAAGTTAAACGTCAGACTGGGGTCAGGGAACAGAGGGGACATCACATGCTTTTATTTTCTCCATTGACAAAAAGAAACAAAATACCCCCCTAATATTTACCTTTTAACTTGGGCAATAAAATTGTGTTCATTTTATGAAAGATTCTGAAATTTAGTCTATCATGTATATTAAAAGTACATGAACATAAAAACTACCAGAAAGTCAGTCTTTACAGCATAGAACAATGTTAAGCTGATGTCCAAGGAAAGGCCTAAATTGGTCTTTAATCTTCAAATATGAATTAGGCAGCTGGCAGATTCTCCAAATTCCTCCAGTGTTGGAGGAGGTGATCTTTTCCATGATTCCTTTATTTTCCTCCTTCCGGTGACAGTGTGGAGTGGTGAAATTTTTCTACATCAACATATGTGGCAGCCATGTAATTAAATGCTGCACAGGAATCTACAGGGAAGCCACAGCTCTCTTTGGCACTTTCTCCTACTTCCAGAAGGAGACAGTTGCCAGGAAGTTAATTGCTAATTTGAAATTTTGCATTCAATGTTTTGCCTACATTGACTTTTTTTTTTATTTTCAGTAAGAAAACTTATTATAATAGTTCTAATGTGCTGGGGCAACCATCATTTTCTGGACCTTGGTTGTTGCTGATTCATGTGCGAATGACTGTCTTACTTTTACAGAGAAATGACTAATTTTATTTTGTTTCTCTTGCTTCTTCATGCAACTTTGAATGAACAAGGATGCTTTTTCAAATTCTTGTGTCTTCAGGATATTCAGTGCATCTTAGAAAATATATGGCTCAATTATTCAGCTGGTCTTAAATGTAAAATTGAGTGGAGATATACACACAAACACTAATTTTTTGCTAACACTTTCTGCTTGGTATACTCATAATAACTGGTAATCCCACAGTGGCCATTTAGTCAACCTTGTCCTGGATAGAAACTGATCTATCACATTTGGCAAACAGTGACATAGCCTCTGGTTGAAGACCTTGAATGATGGAAACTAACCATTGCTCAAAATTTTCCATTCCATTTTTGTCCAACTCCAATTTTTGTGGAGATTTTTCTTTTTAAGCTGAAATCTGCCTTCCTACAATTTCTGTTGCTCACTTCAAATTCTAATATTTGGATTCTAGTTAAACAATTCAAAGACCTTTGTCCTTTTTTTAACCTGAGGAAATTGAGGTTAAGTGACTTGCCTAAGGCTACACACCTAGGAAGTATTAAGTATCTAAGGTGAGATCTGAACTCAGATCCTCCTAACTTCTGGACTGGTGCTCTATCTACTGTGCCATCTAGCTGTTCTCCTTTGAAATGTTTGAAGGTCAAATTCAAGTTCCCCCACTCTGATAACTAATTATTTTTCCATATCCAAATAACCTTAAAAGGTCTTAAATTTTTTAATCACAACTCTTTTTTTAAGAAAATAATATTTCTAGAAAATTTGGTACCTGCTAATATGTAATGATGACAGGATGGGATTTACTTGCATTTTCATATAGTACCAGAAGAAATTTAGAAACCTCTTTGGTTTAAGCCCAAATCCTTCCAGGAATTACACTTTACTCCCACTAGAACACTGTAGTCATAACCCTCTTTAAAGCTTCATCTCTTTTATATTCATCTAAGTTGCCTAGTTCAGAGTTAATGACAAGAATTAATAAATCCTTTTCATTCCTTTTTAATCTAATTAACTTGATGAAGAAGCCGTGGAATACATGTTGATTTCACTTGACTTGGATCTAAAATTTTGTAAGAAATTTAGAAATTTTTTTCTTAAAGGGAATGGTGAAGAGCATGAATATTGAATTTTGGACAAAGCATACCTATTCCTAATTGGTGCTGTTATCTGAATGGTCTCCAGAAATAGTGTACTTTCCCTACATTTCAGCCCCAAATTAATTATTCTTTAAAATATTAAAAAAATAAAAGTCTCACAATCTAGAATTAATTTCAATTGTCTTTGACAAATATATGTGTGTTTATATGTATTATTTATACATACACCCACACAAATATATGCATATATATATACATACATACATATATATGAATATATATATGCATACATAGCCATACAGGCACACATACAGAAACATATTTCATTGCTAGGATTTTTTTCTCTTGCTTTAGTAATAAATTTGCTTATTTGCAACTTCTTTCCCTTGTGGCTACTTCATTGGCTAAACAGACCTAGGAGATTAAAGCCTCCTCCACCTCATAGCCCTTCAGCTACTTGAAGATAGCTATCATGACCCATTGAGTCTTCTCCCCTCCCTTTATATATCTTTAGCTGCTTCAAATGATGTGCCTATCAAATTGACTTATGTTCTTCACCATCCCCATTGCTCCCCCTTTTTTTTGCTTTTCAGTTCATCAATGTTCTACAAAAATTATAATGTGCAAAAATAGACACAATTTTTCATATGGGGTCTGACCAAGACAGAGTATTAAAGGACTATTGACAGCCTAAAGGCACATGACCTTTTATATTTTCCATCCCTATTCAGGGAACAAACCAGGCCTTAATTGCCAGATACCCACAGAAAATATCTACTCAGACAGTGATAAATTGTATTCAGGGCCATTTACTTATGGAAGACATATCTGGTGGTGTCTTCTCCAGCTTCTATATATTTCAAAGACATTTGGTCTTAGGACATATCTTGGAAGCATAAACTTCCCAGAAACTGAGCAGAGGTCACAGTTCTCCCTATTTTCATGGCATTTACTGTAACATTTTGGAGATATTGGAGGGACAGAAATTGATCATAGCCTTTGACTACCTGGAAGAACATCATGAACTATAAGGATCTATCTTGCTCTAGCAGGCTCTAGAAGGCAGAAGTTGAGGACGCAGGGAGGCAGATTTTAGCTCATTGAGTTAAAAAAAAATTCCTAAAATTTAGAGTTGTTAAAAATTGGAATGGGAAGTTCAGGACACAGGCATCCCAGACACTATGTCTGTGAACAGAGGTTACTTGACCATTTTTCAAGGATGTTATAAAGGAGGGTTTTGTTTGTTTGTTTGTTTGTTTTTTAGGTATATTTTGGGCTAGATGACCTTGTAGTCTCTTTCAACCTAAGGTTTTATGAATGAAAAATCTCCACTTGTGAAAATTGAAAGATTAAAATGATAGAAAAGCCAAAATTAAAATGTATGATCTTTAAATGTTTACATTAACTTGGACTTAACCTATTCTGAAGAATTTGTGACCTTTTCAAGGCAGATGATGCCTTCCACAAGGGAGGTTACATCTTTTGAATGTACTCCAAGTTTGCCACAGACATTTCTTTCACAAATCTATGAGTCTTCTTCAAATTCTCCTGAATTCCTGGCAATCAAAATGGAATAATACCTACAGCATTACAAAATTTAAAACATTAATTTTAATAATTTAAAATTTTAATATTAGTATTCAAAATTAAAATAGACTGACTATGTTCTCAGGAAAAAAAAGAAAACCTGCAAAGTCCTCCATGAACTTCAACAAGGTAAAGGGTACTTTATACAAAGTAATAGCAGTATCCTGGGATGACTGGCTGTGAATGACTTTACTATTTTCAGTGGTACAGTCATCTATGACTACTGTGAAGGACTTTCAATCCTATTCATACCCAGAAAAGGAACTGATTGTATCCAAATACAGATTAAAACATTCTCTCTTTCTCTCTCCCTACCTCTCTTTTTTTAACTTAATTGTTCTAGAGGGTCTTTATTTTCTTTAGGTTAAGAGATCTATTTTTCTTTTTTTTTCACAACTTAACTTTTATGTAAATGTTTTATATAATTTCACAGGTGGATTCTTAATTGTGAGTGGGGATAACAGAGAGAACCTAGAACTTGAAAAATTTTTAAAAATAAATGTAAAAAGATTGTTTTTAATGTAATTGGAAAAATATTAAATTAATTAAAAAACAAAAAAATATAAATAAAATAGTATTGCCTATAGTATTAAAAAGGAGATTAAAATTCCATATAAAGCATTATAAAAAATTAAAAAGGAAATTTGGAGTTTTGTTTGTTTGTTTTTCAGAATTTGATACTACTTGTGACTCTATTGTGCTCTATTGGTGTCCATAACTAGCAATATGATCTTTATTAAATCATATAACTTGCCTAGAAATTGTCTCCCTATTTACAAAATAAGATAATTAGATTAGACAATGTATAAGATCACTTCAAACTTTGCCTTTCTGTGCTCCATAATACTAGGCATGTGATTTGTGCTGTATTCTCCCCTTGCTCAATTGAAGGGGTTTCAACAATGATTAACTTCCATTCAATAATAATATAAAGTTTCTATCAAGCACTAAAGTCATAAATATTATAGAGGAAATGCAGATTATAAACAAAAAGGCCTCCAGGAGATGCCTGATAAGGTACTAGAGCACAAATTTAGATGAGAGATAACACAGTTGTGACTTAATTTGAGATATAGGGGCCCCTCCTTCAAGGCAAATATTCAGAAATACCAAAACATTAAGAGAGATTAAATGTGCTACATCTCAATTTATCTAATGAGATTTCTTAGTGAGAAGGAAGCCAAAGCCTAGTGCCACTTCCTACTAAGTTGGGCTCTGGGAGTCCAGGACATTTCACATCTCCTACACAGATGGTCACATTTTGTAGGAAGAAAGGGAGCCTTTCAGAAAATCCATTTTGGTTGGCACTTGTTTGAAATTGGCATCCTTTGTTACAAATCGGCAAAATGCCCCAACCAAGCAGATGGTTATGAATATAGACAACCAAAAGAACGAGCTTGTACCCCAAGTCTCAGCGTATGGCACTGGATTCCCTCACCAGATGGTTCAAACAGCTGTCGATGTCATTTCCACACCTGTGGCTGTCAAGTTAAGCCAAGATCATCCCATGGGCAAGGAGGGGTTGGTTTTAGAGTGCTTCCACTAGATAGAAAAGCCAAACTTAAGAGGTCATTTCTTCCAAAAAAAAAAAAAAGAATCTTTTTCTTAGTGCACTGATAGGATTGAATGCCTTGCCTGGCCATCTCCATTGTTCTAACACTAAAAATGCTTTAGGGGAAACTTAGTACATAAATGATACTTCTTTAAGTGAAAAAAAAAATCATAAATATGTGGGATGTAGAATGATGAGTTTTCTTTGCTTAGGTATGCAACTTTCTCCAGTTCCCTAGCAGCAGCTGAGAAATGAAGTAATAGGTTTTTTTTCTTTTAGTAATGGGAGCTCAAAAATAATGTTACAAAAGTCAAAATCATTATAGGCTTATTACAAAGAGGCAGTATAATTTAAATAATTGGACAAATCCTAAAAGAATTGCTTTTATATTTTAATAGCTGACAGAACAAATTTTGCTAATGGGGTTTATATTCTTATATTTTACATTTAGTATTAATCCTATTCAGTATTTATATGTGGTTTCACAAATGGCACAATAGGATACATTAAATAAAGCCAATTGTGATGAAAATTGATTTTCTTTTAAAAATTGATTAAAATAGAAAATGTTTCATAAAAGAGACTACTTATATAGGCAGCCCTCCATCCTCAACTAGTGAATGGGATTCTTTTCAAAAGTTAATTTGTAAATCAGTTGTTTAGAATTTGGAAATAGTTTTTTCCATAGACACAATGTTATTCTAATTGAAGGAGAGCCAAAAGGAAAAAAAAAAAGACATGCTTTTGCTTTTATTTTACTCTTAGGGAAAAATTAAAACATACACTTAATTCACTGGCTTTCTAAAATTAAGAACTATAAAAATGTATACAACAAAGTATATACAAAATATATCAATGCATTAAATATATTAGCATAACATACTCTATATACTATACAATCCATATCATAAATACATGTGTTGTATTAAATATATTAAAATAGGTATTTCAATTCCATATTGTGGTCCATGAGAGAACATAGAGATCACCAGAAGAAAACAAGAAAGGACAAGGGAAGAAGAAGAGAATGATAAAAGAAGGAGAGACAAAGTAAAAGAAAGCAAGATACAAGAAAAGAGATAAAAACTGATTTATGACCGCACATTTTTGATTGTCCATATTCAAGAGACTTTGAAAAAAGGAAAAATATCACTCTTCTTTACAAAAAGAGACAAAGGAGAAAAGAAAGAAAGAAGGAAGGAAAGAAAGAAAGGAGAAAAAGGTTACAAAAGTGGAGAAAGATGAACAGGGAGTGAAAGGGAGTGTAGAAAAACAAAAAAGCTAGAGAAAAAAAGCGGAAGAAAGGCTCACTTTGTTGAGATAAGTGATAGTCCAAATTTACGTTTGGTTTTAATCCTATTCTATATATTTAATTTCACAATTAGGACACTAGGAAATGTATTTATAGTACATATATTTTTGATAAATTATTATTAATAAACATCCCTTCCTATTTCCTTATTCAAAACCCCTTCTTTATGAAGGACCAAGGACACAATTCTCCTCGATTTGGGGCAGAAGTCTACCAAACTGAGAAAGCGTGGTTCTGATTAAAGGGCAAAACTCATCTTATGTAGATGGAATTCTTAGTCCACCATTGTTTGTTGTTCACTGACAGTGAAATATAAGCCCAGAATTAAGGTGGGTATGATCCAGGTAGAGATGAGTGTCTTAGTCCAAGATTACCTTGAGAAGAATCACATCCCCTTAGTATTACAATAATTACACCTTTCATCATAATATTCAGTCTCTCGTGAATTCTTACTCTATCAGAGTTGATTTCTGTCTCTTAGAAACAGCTACTCTTTCAAGGGTGCTTAAGAATTCAGGGGTCCCCAAGGTTGAACAGGTTCCTAACAAGCCCACTGACCACAATCACACACACACACACACACACACACACACACATATATATATACAGGGAGAGAGAGAGTAAATGATTCAACTTAATTCAACATCTTTATTAAGCCCTGAACTATGCTTAGAGAATGGAAAGACAAGGCAATAAGTGACCAAAGTCCTTGCAATAAAATGACCAAGGCCCTTTTCCCAAAAAACTTATATTCTACCCAATAGAGTAGAAATCAAATACAACTTGGTCAAATAATACAAAATAATATAATACATAAGACACAGATAATTTGAAGAACCAAATAACTAGATTAATGTAGTTAACATAGCTACCATTTTATATAAAACTTTAAGATTTTTAAAAGAGTTTATATGATATTTCATTCAATCTTAGTAGGAACACTCTGAGGTAGGTATTATTATATCCAATTTATAAATCTTAAGAAACCTGAGCCTGAAGTTGTGACTTGCTCAGGATCAGACAGGTAATTATTATCTAACATAGACCTCAAAGTCCTGACCCTACTCACAATGCTCTACCTACTAGGATACCTAGTCATTTGTATTTCTTCCCACCAGGTCCTGTGTTTTAATAAAAGTTGAAGGACAGAATATTTTCTACTATTCAGAACAGGTTTCATGGAGGGGATGATTCCTATACTAAATCTAAGTAAAGAAATTTCTGAAAGATAAAAATGAATAGAATTAATTTTTGGCTTGGAAGATGAATATGATTAGGTAGAAAGATATCTGGTTGGAGTTGAAAAATAGCTAAATATAGTTAGATTACAAAATGTGCCTTAGTTGTTAATGGAATGATAAAATAAAGGGGAAAAAGTAGAATGAAACTAGGTTTTGAAGGATCTTAAATATTAGACTGAATAGTCTATTCCAAGTCTTTGACGAAGATAAATGGCATGTTTGAATCTAAATTTGAATAAGATTCTCTTTATAAAAAGAAAAATGAAATGAAAGATAGATTGGTTTGGGAAAGACTAGAATGACATTAATCAGCAACTCAATCAATGTTTAATGGAATAAAAGGGGGAGTAACAGGACAATACCTGTACTTTAGGAAAATTTCTTTGGCAATTTCATGGAGGATTAATTTGAATGGAGAAATAGCTATGTAAATCTGGAATCTATGGAAGCCTGTAAACTTCTTATGAGATCATTTCAGTAATCAAGCAAGAGGCAAAGAAAGTTTAGACTAAAGGTAGATGCGTTGTGAGAAGAGAGAAAATAATCAATGTGATTTTGTGGAAGTAGAAATGGAAAGATATATTTAATTCTAAAAGGAAAAATAGTTATCAATAAGCCACCTTCTGAAGATTCATCATGCTAGAGCCAGCATAAGGTGGGAAAATGAGGTCACGGCTTTGGATATTTACACAAATATATATACATTTGTATGTGTTTATGTATGTATATGCATGCCCCTCTAACATAAGTACAGAGCTTCATTTGTTCTTCACTTATATATTTTGAGGAGAAAGAGAAGTCAGGATAATTTATTCATAGTTACAGCTTCCCAAATAACTTGTCTGAGAAAAGAGAAAGAATAGGGTGTAGAAACCAAGCTTGTCTTTCACCTCTTCAGAGAGGGAAAAAGAAAAGCTCTCTTAAAAGAGAAATGTCCATCACATTGCAGATATTTTCCTACACTAAGCTTTGTATGCATTTTATATCTAATTATCTTGGTATATATTATTTTCTCTTAACAAAATGTAAATTCCCTGAGGATAGGGACTGTTTCATTTTGTGTCTCTAGCACCTATCACAATTCTTGGCTTAAAGTTTTTGCTTAATGAAATCTTTATTGAATGGAATTTAATCTTTTCCCCCAGGTCTTACATAATCCTATAAATTTTGTAAATGTTTAATATATATATATATATATATATATATATTCTTCATTATAGATTTCACAACATTATTTTATATTAATTATATACATGTGTCATAACCACGTCAGATTGCTTCCTTTGAAGGTGGGGGTAGGGGCAGCTAGATGGAGCAGTGAATAGAGCAACAGCCCTGAAGTCAGGAAGACCTGAGTTCAAATGTGGCTTCAGACACTTAACACTGCCTAGCTGTGTGACCCTGAGCAAGTCACTGAACCCCAATTCCCTCCACAAAAAAAAGAAGTTGGGGGCATGTCTAAATTATATTTACTTTGCATAATACTATACATATAATTATTATAAGTAAATGTTTATTTAATAAATATATGAATGAAATTGAACCTCTTGATATATACCTCTTAAATAAATACAGTGCCATCTTATTAATTTAGGCCCTACAACTTTGGAATTTATAATAATTTTTGTGTACATATGACATATATTTAGACCTTAGAAACAAGTATAATAAGTTAGAATCTGAATGCTTATGATGTATTCTAATGCAACATGGATCACATGTGAATTGTAATCTTTCATCTCATTTTACTCGGGAAGATGTAGTTTAATCTTTGTTTTTCCAAGATAATGTGTCTATTCTATATTTGTATTACAATATGGGAATTCTTCACTAAGTCATCCAGGTATTATGAATTGAAACAAGTAAAAGGAGTAGCATTCCTTTCCTTGACAAGCCAATACACACACACACACACACACACATATGTTTGTGTGTATGTGTATGTGGGTGTATAATTTCTTCTATTTTACTCCTGAGAAGGGGTATGGTTTTGAGATTCCACCAGATTTCAGCCCTGAAAACCATCTACCTACCTGTCTGAAATTAATTTCCCTTGGGTTGATTCCAAAAGAAATGGGCAATTTGCACATTTCAATCAAAGTTGCCATCAACATCTGAGCACGAAAAAAGATAATTTTTCCCCTTCTTTTGGAAATTGAATCAACCTAGTTCAAAATTTTCTCCTTAATGTTCTTGGGGCCCAGGGTCTAGGAGTACATTTTTATGAGCTTCAAACAATATTACACTTGATCTTAGCCAAAAGGCCAAGAAGTAATCTTCAAAGAATATTAGAAATACTCAATGGCGTTCATTGGTATGCTGCTCTCTCTTCCAGTTCAGATTGTACCCCACTCTGTCCCTGTTCTGCTAATGGGATTCCTGCCATGGGGATTCACACCAAATGTGGAAGTTGGGAGAAACCTTCAAGTTTATTTAGCATAAGCCATAGGTAAACAAGAATACCTTTCCTGACCTGAACTTCACTGTATCCTGTTAAAGTCTTCAATCACAAGTCTCTTGAGTCAAAACTTAGTACAATGCAAAAGTAACTGACATGCACCTAGAATTTTGAACCCCCTGCTTTTACATCCCATCCACATAGTCGGAAACATTGTGGAGTTGTGTGTGCATGTCTATATGTATATGAATGTGCCTGTCTGTATGTGTGTGTGCGTATGCATTTAAAGGTTGACATTGAATTTAGAGATATTAGATATTCTTTTATGGAAAGGAAGAGGAGTGTTTATATAATATGTATATGTATATATATATATGCATATATTCACAAATATTACATGAATATATAGATTTTTTATCATTTCAACTTATTTTTTCTTCACTTTGTATATTACCTAAAACTCCACTAACTAAAAATTTATTTCATTACTATTTTTTAAATTAAAACATTTCCTATAGAATTATAAAACCACCAGTCATTCATATTTTATTAGGAACTAGTCTAGTGAGACTTCCTTCCTTTGCAATACCCATCTAAGAGAATAATATTTAGGAAAAATATTTTAGATAGTGTAGTAACTAGGGACAGTGTAAGCCTGGGTTTTAGCTTAGAGGTTTTAGCAACATAATAATAACTTTTTTATATAGCGCTTTAACATTGGAAAGCCCTATGAAGTGAATGCTCCTACATTCTCCATTTACAGATGGAAGAAATTAAGGCTAATAAAGGATAACTAACTTATTTGCTCAGTCAGCAAATAATGTATGCCTGAAGCAGCATTTGAACTCAAGAAGGTTTTCTGGCTCCAAAACATATAGTTATAAGAACATGCCCTTGACGGAGTGAACATGAACAAGGTCACATATCCTTGGTGGTCTTTCCTAATTGCTGTTTCTTTTGTAGATTCTTAAATTTTAAAGCTCGGAGAGATCTTAGAGATCACAGAGTCCAATCTTATCATTTTAAAGATAAGGAAGGTGAAGATCAGGGAAGTGAATTCTTTCCAAGGTCATCACATCGCTTATAAGTTCCTGAGCTAGAATTTGAAACTAGGTCATGGTGACTACAAATGCACAATTTTATCCACTACTTGGTGCCTTGATCTGAATTTGGGTAACTGAATAGTGGTCCCCAAAGATGTATATTTCTAGCATTAGGGGCAACTTTTTAGATTGCAGAGTCTGGAATCCTTGAATCAGGTATAGATTGTTTTGAAAACACCTAGGAAAATGGTTGAATTACAGCCTTCTCAGAGGGGAAAATGATCACCACTATGACAATTAGCCATATCCTGACTGGCCAGAAGACCACCTATGGTGCTGCTGAGACACTGCAGAAAGATCTATGCAGCCATCTCACCAGTCTCCTGGGAGTCTTTCTAACTAGTAGGAGAATATAATAGCAGTGTTTCATGTTTTAAGTATTTGTCAATGCAAATGCATTTTTAAGTGTTTATTTTATGGTTGAGGAAATACATATTTGTTATGTCTCTGATATCTACTACTTATTGAGGAAGTAATATTGAGCAACTTTTCTAGAAGGGTTTTTCTTGGTCTTTTTTGGGGGGAAACTGAGCTTTGAACAATAATTTACTTTTTAAGGAGATTTTACTTTTAGACTCCAGGGAAAGGGTACAATGAGCCAAAGAATATAGGGGAAAAAACACTGATTCTTTCTCTTCAGAGTCACATTCTTCTAGGACCGAACCTGATTAGTGTATATTCTCTGCTAGGAGATTTTGAAAGGGAAAACTGTACTTTATCAATGACTTCATCTTGGAATGATAGCTAGATGAAGCAGGTATGATCTCCTCCAATGTAGATTTCCAGAATATGACACATAAAGAAATTAAACCAGAAGACAAGCCAGGGTCAGTTAAGGCCTTACTTACAGATCTGAAATGGGACTACAGTTCAGATCTAGGGATTATGAATACAGGTATAATTCTAGTGAAATTCAATGTTTCTCATGGATTTGAGTGAACTCAGAAAACAATTCTGCTTATCCTCAGGGAATAATTTTCAGTTAAGAAAAATTGAACTAGTTAAAATAAGAGAAAAATGGCATGTTTGAGTTTTAAGATACTGCTATTTCTATTTTTTTTTAATCATGGATGTTATTAAGCCTGATTTTGTGATAGAACAAAGTCCTATGATGCCATGGAATACCAATAATTATAAGAAAGAGGCTTGGATTTTAGGTCAAATACTGACACAAATTTACTATGTGATCTTGGATGTTTTTTATAGTCCTTTGAATAATCTTCTATAACAAGAAGGAGTTTATTATAATACTTGTCTAATTTTCCCAATTACTTCCAAAGTTTACATTCAATGGCTCTAAGTGCATATATACAGAAGCAAAACGCCTCCACTTTTTTGTGATTAGACTCCCCTTCATGACTGATTTCTACATTTCCACAAAATAAAACAGGAATAATAATTTGCCATTATAAATGCAAAGAAAACAACCAAGAATACCTGATCAGTTTGAAAGTAGACTGCTTCTAAAAAGGATATTTTTAAAAAAGTCATTGTTAAATCAAATTGATGATGTGCCCTTGGTGCCAGTTACTCTAGTAAACTAGGAAGAAGTGGTTTTTGCTCATTAGTCACTGAGGTGTGACTTATTCTTCTATTTAGAAAGGTCAGTAAATAGGGATGACGCTACATTGGCCCAGCCCTTAGACTGTCACTATCACTTTTCCCAACAACAACTTCATTTCTTTTTCTGTGAGTTATTCCACTCTCACATTGAAGCAATTTTCTCACCAAATTTTGTAACCCATTTATTTGGCTGCTTTTAATTTAGACATGAACCAAAAGCAATATGTTTATATGGCTTTTCTGACACTTTTATTACTCACTTCTAAAGAAAAAATGGCTCAATATGTTTTATATTTCACAGGAACTTAATCTTTAATCCAAACTATTGCTTTTGGCTTCTTTGAATAATGTTGTAAATAAAAAAAAAAGTTTACCATAAAAAAGTTACTGAGCAGATGCAGTAATTTATTCATGCTTCCTTAAATATGAATTGGTTCATTTCACTGCCATAGATGTGTGCTTGCTGTACAAAGAAACAGTAATGAGGTTTTCCTCTTACCATCAGCTAATTACCAAAGATTCCAAGAATCTGCTTTGGTAGTTTAGAAAGGCATCCTGTCCAAATCCCAAGTCTAATCCTATTAGATTAACATTACTTTGATATGATCTTAATGCAGATCAATGAAAGAAAAGCAAAGGAAGTTGCTAATAGATTTCATCAAGCTCCTAGTGTCTTTGCTATAAATGTAATGTAAGTCAATGGAAGAGAAATAAGGAATTCAATATTGTATTGCATTACAGGTTGACTGTATTAAATGTTGACTGGCTTAATGAGATACTAAGTTAAGAAGTCAACAGATCAGTTACGGTACATTTAACTTTTATTGAATGATTTGTGTTCTCTAGGAACAATACAGTACTTTACTCATTGAGAGTTTTCCAATCACTACTAGAAATTCCATAGCTTTTAAGATCCATGAGAAATATTGTGAAATCTTTTAATATTCCTTTAGGACACCTGCTCACTAAACTCCACATAGTATCTGATTTTATGTGTATCATTAAAAGTTACAATTTAGAAGCTCTAGACTACACCATGAGTAGTTATAACCAAATATCTCATGTTTTGTATCTAAGCAACTGGTGAGGAAGCTCTTTTTATTTCAATTGATTGGTTATTAGATAGAAGAACTTACCAGTGGTAGATTAATAGAACTTATCAGAACTTCACTGACATGGCTGTCAAGAACCTTAGGTCACTTCCATATCAGAGAAGGATAAAGTGATTTATATTGTTAATAGGTCAAAGAAGGAATATAAAGGCTATGTGACTCTAGATAAGTCATGTTATTAGATGGTGGAATGGAAGTAGGAAGCTGCTCATTTCCCCCTAAAAAACATGTGATATAAAAGTTCTGAAAAGATCCTGGAATGACAGAATCTATGAAGATGCAATGAAAAAATTCTCCAGCTCAAGACAGGTTGGAAGGACTTCAAGAAAGGTCAGTCCCACTGGGGTGAAAGAGATGTTCAGTCCAGCTCAAAAGGTCTCCTGAAAAAACAGAGGGAGTGTCTTAATGACAGCAGATCAGAAATCAAGACCCTCAGTTTTGATTCAGTAAAACTGTATCTGAGCAGAGCAGTGGGGAAAGTCTTCAGTCCCAGCCCAGAAAGCAAATTGTCAGCCTAGGAAACCAGACAACAGTAGGCAGTATTGGGCTGAGCTACCCCCAGCTCTTGAGCAAGACACTAAACACGCGGGACCCCTGTGTTCAAAGTCATGGCTCAAAGCTGCCCAAGAAGCTTGGGACAGCATTCCCTATGCCTCTGGAGCACAGCTTGACTTTAAAAGTCACAAAGTAGGTGTTTGGGGTGGGGAGAAATAAAATGAGCAAGAAACAAAAAAGAACCGTGTTCTTAGGAAGTTATTATGGCGACAGAGAAGACCAAAACCCCAACTCAGAAGATGACAAAATGATGACATGTGAAAACTCAAAGGGGGATATCCATTTGTCTCAAGCCCAAAGAGCCTTTTTGGAGGATTTCATAAAATATTTTTAAAATAAGAGAGGTACAAGACAAATTTGATGGACATTCCTTCAATGTCCAATTCTACACTATCACCCCTCCTCTAAAAAACCTGCTATAAATATTTTTCAACAAAGAGGTACTTTATCCTTTTTCTTTGATCTTTTATAATACAAACCTAGCAGCAATATTGCTAGGTTAAAGAGTATGCATATTTTCATAGCTCTTTGAACATAGTTCCAAATTGTTCCCCAGAATGGTTATACTAGTTTAAAACTCCAAAAACAGTGAACCAGTGTTCCAATTGAGGAAAACAATTGTCAATGCTTAGAAAATAAATTGTCAAATGCAAATAAATAAATAAATCCACTGAAGAAATAAATTCCTCAAAATTTGCAATTAGCCTGGCAATGGACTGGAAATTGAGTGAACTATTGGAGAATGATTGAATAACTTGTGGTATATGAAAGTAATGGAATTATTGTTCTATAGCAATCAATGAGCAGCCTGGTGTCAGAAAAGTCTGAAGACACTTACATGAATTGATATTAAGAGAAGTGAGTAGAATAAAGAAAACATTGCATATAGGAACAACAAAATTGTGTGATGCTTATTAGTGATGGACTTGACTCTTTTCAACAATGAGATGATTTAAAGAAGTCCCAATAGAATTGTGATGGGAAAGAGCCATCTGCATCTAGAGAGAGAACTGTGGAGACTGAATGTGCATCAAAGCATAATATTTTCACCTTTTTTTGGTGGTGGTGTTGTTTGTCTGTTGTTTTATTTTTTCTTTCTTGTGTTTTCTCCCCTTTGATCTGATTTTTCTTATGCAGTATTCTAATATAAAAATGTTTAGAAGAATTGCATATGTTTAACCTGTAGTGGATTGATTGCTGTATAAGAGAGCAGGAAAGGAGAGAAGGAAGAAAAACATTGGAACCCAAGACTTTGCTAAGATGAATGTAGAAAACTATTTTTGCATGTATTTGGAAAAATCAAAAGTTATTATAAAAAGTACAATTGGTCAAATGCAAAACAAATCCACTGAATGAAACAGTAGCTTAAAAAGTAGAATTAATCAAATGGAAAAGGAGATACAAAAGCTAACTGAAGAAAATCACACATTAAAAAGTAAAATGGGGCAAATGGAAGTTAATGACTCTCTGAGAAATCAATAATCAGTCAAACAAACTAAAAAGAATTAAAAACAAATAGAAGCAAATGTAAAATACCTCACTGAAAAAAAACAACTGACTTGGAAAATAAATCTTGGAGACACAATTTAAAAATCACTGGACTAAGTGAAAGTCATGAACAAAAAAAAAGAGCCTGAACAGCATTTTATAGGAAATCAAGGAAAACTTCCCTAATATATTAAAAACAGAGGGCAAAATAGTCATTTTAAAAATCCATTGATCACTTTTTAAGATTACACAGGAAAAACTCCAAGAAATATGATTGCAAAACTCCAAAACTATGAGCTTAAAGATGAGTCGTTTAACTTCTCAGTGTCCCAGGTATCTCTCTGAATCTAAACTACAGGTGTTGATCTGCATTGGTAAAGAAAATTCCCTCAGTGGGAGTTCCCTATATCCAGGAAGTCCCATGTTCAGTGGGCAAGGATTATTCTGTAATATTACCTTATATGACTAGTAGTAGAGCACAGACAATTTGTGATATTTATTAATGAATGGTCAAGATGTAACTATATTATAATTTTTTCATTTCACTAGGTATAAAATGCTTTATTTTTATGTGGATGAAACATCAGCAGATGACACAAAACATGCATAATTCTGTGAGCATGCACACACACACACAACCCTTAATACTCTCGTATCAAGATTGTACAGTCTTTCTGGAAACATTTCATTACTTCCATAGTTAATTCATCAAACTTGCCATTACCATCTTCTTCTACACTTAGAACTCAAGAGCATTTTTCTTTGAACAGTGTCCTAGGGCATCACAAAGCCTGGCAATTTATAATAGACTTTGAAACTAGTCAAGTCTATATAATTCAGCTAAGACCAAAAAAAAGTCACATATGTAATGCTTGCCCAAACCTCCTAAGTCTAACAATCAAAATGCAGTGAAGAGGGCAGGAAGAAATCTATTTCTCACCCCCCAAAATAGGGTGACTATTTTAAGTCATACTTTTATTTTTTTCTCAGAAAGGTCTAGCTCCTTTTTCCTCCCTATTTGGTGCTATTACAGCTTCTTCTGTACCTGAGAACTAGGCTTCAAATGAAGCAGTAGTTTCAATGGGGACAAAGGAAATGGTTTCCTTGGCAACTGAAGTCCAGGACCACATCTCCATCTCACAGCAATTCCTCTCCTTCTTGGAGCACAGGGCTTTGTCCTTGGGCTCTTTGCAAGAGAGAATTCCCTTCTTGGAATTAAGCAGTTTTATATGGGAAGCCACACTTTGCTCTTATAGTGCGTATTGCATGTTTGATGCAAGGGAAATTGAAGATCTGTGCAAATGCAATCCTACCATCTGTCAGGCTCTAGGGAAACACCTGTTCCCTTATATTATTATATTGAAATTTGGGTTGGGGAAGCCTTATTCTTTAGTTCATGAAAGAATGAATCTATTAATCTACAAATGCAGACATTTATCCTTCACAGTTAATTATACTTCTTTGCCTTTAAGAAACAACTTGACATAGGGGATAAAGAGTCAGTCTCTAAACCAAGAATTGGGTTTAAAATCCTACCTCTGACATTTACTGTCTCTGTAATCCTGGGAAAGTCACTTAAATGCTCTCAACAACTCTGCTCTAGGTAACAACCCAAGACTATAATTTTCAGAGAAATTGCTGACCTGCATGAAAAGAGAAAAAAATTCACATGAGAGTTCCCTATACCAATGAGATGACAGGTCCAGTCAAAATTTCTATTTTTTCTTTGACTCTCAAACTTGGTCTTTTGGGGAATTGAGAAATAAAGATAGAAAGACAGCATTTCCTATCTGTGTGAGCTGAACGATTTGGTAGAAATGACACTCATGTTTTAATACTATCCTGCCTCATTGCTTAATCTTTTGAAAAACTGAAAAGTTGGTAAATCCTATAATGCTGAGAATGAGATTAATTCATGTCATAAAACATGGAGTTTTATAAATGTTTTCTTGTCTTGATTTTCTTCTTTTTTTCTAATTTGAATTCAACACATCTGCATTTAGTACTTTCTATATGGAAGGGCCTAAATTTGTTAATAATGCAAATATGAGTATTATATTCCTTGCATTCAATTGTGTGTGTTTGTTAAGGAATGGCAGGACAAGGAGAAACAACTATAGAATAAATGATATAAGTAAATTATGGACAAATTTATATCTGCCTAGAAAGAAGAATGAGATCGCCTTTATTAATGGGAATCTGAAAAAAATTGTCTCTGTGTGTGAGTATGTATATAGGTATTATTTATATCTTTGTATATTATACATGTGTATATTACATATATATGTGTTCTGAAATTATGTGTATATACATATATAGTCCATATATATATACATGTATACATACACACATATATATATATACACATACTGCACTATTTAATCTTCCTCCCCACTTTCCAAGCTTTAGAATTGCAATAAAATTAATATTACCATTGCTATTAGAAAGAACCTGTCAATCATTTCCTAAATTACTTCACTTAACTGACCTGTGATTCCCAAAACATCCCTTCTGACCATTATTTCTCTATATATCTCATCTTTCTTTATTAGAATAAAACTCCTTGAGGGAAAGGTGGCCTTGCTTTTGTTTTTTACATCCCAGGTACTTTGCATAGTGCTTCATAAAAAATCATAACAATCATTTTAGTCATTATTAGTAATAGATAAAAGAAGGATAACAATAATGCTAATCCCTGAAGACTGACAACATATAATTCCTCTCAAATACCTATCAAGATATGATCTTTTGGTTAGACTTATAGATTAGAAGCTTGTTATCTTTCCTGGACTAATAGAGAATATATCGCTATTGAACAGATACAGATCAAACAATATGCTAGAAAATTCAACCACATTACAACTTAAATATTATAGCTGTTTTTTATCCTTCACTTTTGAAGATGTCAGATATCAGAGGTGATGTCTTAACCTGTGCATGAATTGGAATTAAGTGAGGCAGTGTCTAATGTCATCAACTTCATTCTTTTTTAAATGGCAGAGTAAAAGTTGAGACTTGATTTGTTGGAAGCATCAGATAATCCAGATGTTTTCCATATGTGCCCAAATTCCAAGTCCTCCATAGAACTAACTTCAGCCATCTTAATGACTATTGGACTAAATTTTTAGTTTACCTCTGATTTCACAAAGGAGGTCTTCCCATACTTCAATAGGCATCCTTCTAAATCACTGATAGTTGTGATGTCTGTCAGTTGCCCTCAGCCTGGTTTAGCCCCTCTGAGATGTTTTAATGAAATGTCTCAGCTCTTATTCACAGTCTCCTCATTATAAAATTGATCAACAACAATCAAAACCTTAAGGATATTATTTCTTTTCTTTTTGTTTTGTTTTTAATAATTGCTTTTTATTTTTCAAAATATATGTGAAGATAGTTATCAACATTCACTCTCGCAAAATCTTGTGTTCCAAATTCTTCTCTCGTAAGGGTCAGTGTTGAAAAATTATCTATGCATATGTTTTGCAAATAAAAAGCTTTAATTAAAAAACAAAAACAAAAAAAGAAAAACAAATTCTTTTCTCTTCCTCTCTCTTCCCCTAGATGGTGAGTAATCCAATATAAATTAAACATGTCGAAGTCTTCTAAACATATTTCCATATTTGTCATGCTGTGCAAGAAAAATCAGATCAACAGGGAAAAACATGAGAGGGGAAAAAACAAGCAAGGAAACAATAAGAATAACAAGAAAGGTGAAAATGTTATGTTATGATTCACATTCAGTCTCTATAATCCTATCTCTGAATATGGATGACTCTCTCCATAACAAGACTATTGGAATTGTTCTGAATCCCCTCATTGGTGAAAAGAGCCAAGTTCATCTAAGTTGATCATTTCATAATCTTATTGCCATGTACAATGTTCTCTTGATTCTACTCACTTCACCTAGCATCAGTTCATGTAAGTCTCTCTGGAACTTTCTGAAATCAGCCTGTTCATTATTTCTTACAAAACAATAATATTGAAGGGAGGGGGAAGCTAGATTGCATAGTGGATAGAACACTGGCCCTGAAGTCAGGAGGACCTGAGTTCAAATCCAGCCTCAGACACTTAATACTTCCTAGCTATGTAACTTTAGGCAAGTCCCTTAACCCCAATTGTCTCAGCAAAAACCAAACAAACAAAAACCTATAAAAAAGAACAATAGAGAGGGGGTGGAGCCAAGATGGCAAACTGTAGATAGCACTCTCTGTGAGCTCCTGAGACCTTCCCTCAGACACAGACAAATTGAGCCTCCGAACTGGTTCTGGAGTGAGGGCTCCACCAAACACTTGGACTACAACGCACTTCTATCAAATATCTACTTTGAAAGAATTTCTGAGGTCAGTTTTAGACGGGCAGGGGATAGAGCAGCTCCCGGCGCTCAGACACCAGGGCACAGCCAGGGTGCAAGTCCGGGGCTGGGAAGGACCAGAAGATTTTAGGCTGCCAGGAAGTCCCTGGGAGACACTTGGGCCACTTTGCTCTGCTTGCCGGCAGGTGCTTTGGCCGGTCTACCTTTGATAAAGGGTGGATTGAGAGCAGCTGAAAGTGTGTGGTCCTAGCGCGGATCTAGCCAGATCATCCCCAGACCGGAAGTCAACTCGGCAAATTGCCCCAGGGCAAATTGAAATCACTGCTGCTGCTTCTGCTGCTGCTGCTGCTGCTGCAGCAGCAGAATTCCCTGCTGGTGAACTGATACCTCTGCTGAAAATCATGAGCAAGAAGAAGAGAGCTCTCACCATAGACAGCTTTTACGGAGAGAAACTAGAGAAGTCCCCAGATCCTGAGATTCTGAAAACAATCCCAGATAAAACCACAGTGGTGGATTTAAGCTGGTCTCTCTTTCAGAAGGCTTACCTGGAAGATTGCATAAAGAATCTCAAAAGAGAGCTAGAAGAAGATTGGGGAAATAAATTGAGAGTAGTGCAAGAAGGAAACATCGCCCTGCAACAGAGATGTGAAAAACTGGAAAATAAGTCTGGTGAATGGGAAAAAGTCGCCAACTCACTGGAAAATAAAAATAGTCAATAGTTAAAAGGCAACAATTCACTGAAAAACAAAATTAGTGAATTGGAAAAAGACAAAAATTCACTGAAAAACAAAACTGGTGAATTGGAAAAAGTCACCAAATCACAAGAAAATAAAAATAGTGAATTGGTAAAAGACAACAATTCACTGAAAAACAAAATTGGTGAATTGGAAACAGTCGCCAACTCACTGGAAAATAAAATTAGTGAATTGGTAAAAGACAATTCACTGAAAAACAAAATTAGTGAATTGGAAAAAAGACAACAATTCACTGAAAAATAAAATTGGCAAAATGGAAAAAGAATGCAATGAACCAAAAAATTCAATTGGCCAGTTACAAAAGGAGCTAAAAAAGATAGCTGAAGGAAATAATACCTTAAAAATTAAAACTGAACAAATTGAAATGAATGACTCAATAAGACTTCAAGAATCAGTCAAACAAAAACAAAAAAATGAAAAAATAGAAGAAAATATGAAATATCTCCTAGAAAAAACAACTGACTTGGAAAACAGATCCAGGAGAGACAATCTAAGGATTATTGGACTCCCTGAAAGTCGCGATGAAAAAAAAAGAACCTTGATGCTATCTTCCAGGAAATCATGAAAGAGAATTTCCCTGATGTTTTAGAATCAGAAGGCAAAGTTGGCATTGAAAGAATTCACTGATCACCTCCTGAAAGAGACCCCAAAATTAGAACCGACAATTTCAGGACTATCATGGCCAAATTTCAGGACTATCGCACCAAGGAAAAGATATTACAAGCTGCTAGAAAAAAAAAAAAAAAAAACAACAGTTCAAATACTGAGGAACTGTCATTAGAATTACACAGGATCTGTCAGCTTCCACATTGAAGGATAGTAGGGCCTGGAATCAGATATTCCAAAAGGCAAAAGAACTTGGATTACAGCCAAGCATAAGCTATCCAGCTAGAATGAGCATCATCTTCCAGGGAAGAAGATGGTCATTCAATGATACAGGAGAATTTCACCTATTTCTAATGAAAAGACCAGATCTGAACAAAAAATTTGACCTCCAAACACAGAACTCTAGAGAAGCGTAAAAAGGTAAAAAAGAAAGACTCTCGAGAACTATATCTTTACTAGGGGTATCCTTAAAGAATGGGGGTATAATTTGATTTTACTTTGATAATAATTGAAAAGAAATTAGAGGTGGAAGGTATATCATACTATAAAAAAGGGGAGAGGGGAAAGGAGGTAAAATAAAGTAAAAATAAAAAGGAGGTAAAATAAGGCAAAGTCTCATGAAGAGACATAGAAAATCTAATATAATTGAGGGAAAGAAGGGAGGGTGATGAATATTCTTACTCCCATTAGATTGGGCTCTAAAAGAGTATATCAGATGCATTTGATTTCAGGGAAAAACTTGGCCCTCTGTATAGGTAAGTAGGAGGGAAAGGAGGAAAAGAAAGGGATAAATTAATAGAAGGATTAGGGGAAAGGTGTAAAAAAAGGGAGGGTTCTAAA
>JAJPUD010011532.1:0-20033 GCA_023553655.1 Myrmecobius fasciatus
TCTCAGAATCAGACAAATCTAACCACAAAATAAACAAGAAAGAAACTAGAGAGGTTAATAATATCCTAGAAAACTTAGATATAATAGACCTCTGGAGAAAACAGAATAGGGACAGAAAGGAATACACCTTTTTCTCAGTAGTACATGGTACCTACACAAAAACTGATTATGCATTAGGACATAAAAACCTCACAATCAAATGCAAAAAGGCAAAAAGAATAAATGCTTTCTTTTCAGACTACAATAAAAATTATATTCAATAAAGGGCCAGAGAGGGAGAGACTAAAACTGATTGGAAATTAAATAATCTAATAGTAAAGAATGAATAGGTCAAACAACAGATGATGAACCAATCCATAATTTCATCCAAGAAAATGACAATAATGAGACAACATACCAAAACCAATAAGTTATAGCCAAAGCAGTTCTTAGGAGAAATTTTATATCTCAAAATAGTTTCATAAGTAAAATATATGGAGAAGAAGTGAAGAAATTGGACATGGAGCTAAAAAAGGTAGAAAAAGAAATATAGTACTGATACCTAAACCAGAAAGGGCCAAAACAGAGAAAGAAAATTAGCGACTAATCTCTCTAATGAATATTGATGCAAAAATTTTATAATAAAATATTAGCAAAGAGATTACAGCAATTTATCAGCAGGATAATACTCTATGACCAAGTGGGATTTATATCGGAAATGCAGGCTGGTTTTATATCAGGAAAACTATTACCATAATTGACCATATGAATTACAAAACCAACAAGAATCATATGATAATCTCAATAGATGCAAAAAAAGTTTTTGACAAAATATAGTATCCAATCCTTTTAAAAACACTAGAGAGCATAGGGATAAAGGGAGCTTTCCTTAAAATAATAAGCAGTATCTATCTAAAACCTACAGCAAGCATTATTTGTAATGGAGAGAAGCTGGACACTTTCCCAGTAAAAATCAGGGGTGAAACAAGGATGCCCATTATTACCACTACCAACATTGTACTAGAATGTTGGTTTTAGCAATAAGAAAAGAAAGAGAATTAAAGGAATTAAAATAGGCAATGAGGAAATAATATTATCACTCTTTATAGATGATATGATGATATACTTAGAGAATCCTAGAAAATTATCCAAAAATTTACTGGAAACAATTCATAGCTTTAGCAAAATTGCAAAATATAAAACAAACCCACATAAATCATCAGCATTTCTATATATTACTGACAAAGCCCATCAGTAAGAGATAAAAAGAGAAATTCCATTTACAATTATAGTAGGCAAAATAAAATACTTGGGGATCTACCTGCCAAGACAAGCCCAATAACTATATGAACACAATTACAAAACACTTTTCACCCAAATACAATCAGATCTAAACAACTGGAAAAATATCAATTGTTCATGAGTAGGCCATGCTAATATAGTAAAAATGACAATTCTGTTTAAATTCGTCTACTTGTCCAGTGCCATACCAATCAACCTAGGAAAACATTATTTTGTAGAACTAGAAAAATAACAACAAAATTCATCTGGAAGAACAAAAGGTCAATAGTATCAAGGGAATTAAAGAAAAGAAAATACAAAGGATAGTGCCTTAGCAGTACCAAACCTAAAACTATATTATAAAGTAGCATTCATTTGGTACTGGCTAAGAAATGTAAGAGTGGATGATTAGAATAGATTAGACATACAAGCTACAATAATCAAGGCTTATAACAATGTAGTATTTGATAAACTTTTATGCTCCAGTTTCTGGAATAAGAACTCATTATTTGACAAAAATTGCTAGGAAAACTGGAAAACAATATGTCAAAAACTTGGCATAGACCTACAACTCACACCCCTTACCAAAATAAGGTCAAAATGAATACATGATTTGGGTATAAAGGGTGATACCATAAACAAATTAGGAGAACAAGGGAAAATTTCCCTCTCAGATCTTTGGAGAAGGGAGGAATTTATGACCAAAGAAGAACTAGAGACCATTATGAAAGGCAAAATGGACAAGCTTGGCTACATTAAATTAAAAACACAACCAACAGAAACAACATTAAAAGGAAAGTGCAAAGCCAGCTAGATGATGTAGTAGATAGAGTATTAGCCCTGAAATCAGGAGGATCCTAGTTCAAATCTGGCCTCAGACACTTAATCACCTCCTATCTGTGTAATTCTGGGCAAATCACTTAATTCCAATGGTCTCAGCAAAAAAAAAAAGGGAGTATAAAGTTGGGAAAAATGTTTATGCCTAATATTTCTAATAAAATTTTAATACATTTCTAAAATATGTAATGTGTGAAATTTATAAGAATGCAAGTCATTCCCCAATTGATAAATGGTCAAAGGATAAGAACAATTTTCAGATAATGAAATTAAAGCCATTTATAATTATATGAAAAATGTTCTAAATCACTATTGATTAGAGAAATGCAAATTGAAACAACTCTGAGGTACTACCTCATAACTGTCAGATTGGCGAAGATGACAGGAAAAGATAATAATAAATGTTGGAGGGGATTTGAAAAAACAGACTCCAATACATTGTTGGTGGAGTTGTGAAATGATCCAATCATTCTGGAGAGCAATCTGGAAGTATGCCCAAAAGACTATAAAACTGTGCATACCTTTTGACCCAGCAGTGGCATTTTAAGATCTGTATCCCAAGGATACAGGTACAAAAGGAGATATAAAAATGTTTGTAGCAGTTCTTTTGGGGTAACAAAGAATTGGAAAATGAGTAGATGGATATCAATTGAGGAATAGCTGAACAAATTGTGTTGTATGAAGATAATGGAATATTATTGTTCCATAAAAAATGATCAAGAAGCAGATTTTTAAGGTCTATATGCTGTTGCTGAGAGAAACAAGCAGAACCAGGAATACAATGTACATAATAATGGCAAAAATAAGCAATGATCAATTATGAAAGACTTGGTTCTTCTCAGAAGTTCAGTGATTCAAAGCAAACTCAATAGACCTTGGACAGAAAATTCCATTTGCATCCGAAAAAAGAACTATGGAGACTTAATGTAAATCAACATATGTTATGTTCACTTCTTTTTTCTGTTTTTTGTTTATCTCTTTCATGGTTTTTCCCATTTGCTCTGATTTTTCTCTTCCACCATGATTCATAAGTAATGTATATTAAAAATAAATTTACAAGAGAAAATAGAGAAAAAAATTTAATTATGTTGATACAAGATTTAGCAGTTACTACTATAAAAGAACTGAGAGTTTTGAATAATATTCTAGATGGCAAAATGTTTTGACTTGCAACCAAAAATAACCTGTCTAGTAAAGCTGAACATAATCTTACTGGTGAAAAAAAATACCTTCACTGAAATAGTTAGAACTTCCAATTATTTCTGATGACAGAAGCAGAGCTGAGAATATTATGTACAAATAAAAGTAAAGAAAAGAACAAAAAGGTTAAAATGAGCATGCAAACAAAAAGGACTAAACAGGGTTAAATTTCTTATAAGTGCAACCATTCACAATTCAATCATCATTAGGGGCCATAGAGGAAGATTGAGTTGACAGGCCTTGAATGGATTGTAATATATTGATGATTTCAAAAGAAGAATGAAAACAGAAAGAGAAATACACTGGAAACAAGGGAAAAGAGAGGAAGAATGGGAAAATTTATATTGTATATGTTGGATGTACAAATATAAGTCTATACAAGAAGGAAGAGAAAGTGGGGGATGGAGACAGGATGAACACTTGAACTTCAATTTCCTCCCAACTGGCCAAAGAACAGGAGACACATAATACTCAAAGTCCTTTTCATTCAACAGAGAAAGAGGAAAGAAAGGGGTTAAGAAAAAGTGGGGAGATGAAGAGAAGGTAGAATAAATCAGAGAATAGAAAAATGCAAAAGAAGTTCTTAAAGAGAAGATGGGGAAAAAAAGAAAACGATAAAAACATTTTCCCTATGTTTCATTATCACTGAAACTATATTTCAATATAATTCATATTCTTCATAAAACCTGTGTCTTATTTTATGCTTTTAAAATTATTACTCTGAGGAAGATATATAACCTTACCCAGATTGATCAAGGGATCCATGATGCAATTAAAAAAAATATGTATCTCAAAAAGCCTGTTCTAAAGTATAGATAAGATTTCTTCCAAGATTTATTCAACAAATAATTGAATTGTACTGTACCAAAAAGGGTATTGAATTTCTAAGTCACAGAGTTTGGACTCTTGGCTAATCCTAGGACTTTTATAATCCCCAAAACTCCAGATTCAGAATTCTGTGATTCTTTTTTAAAATTTTTTATTTTATTTTTTATTAATACTTTTTATTTGCAAAACATATGTATGGGTAATTCCTAAACATTAACCCTTACAAAGCTTTCTGTTACAAATTTTTCCCCCTACTCCCCACCCCTCCCCTAGATGGCAATATATCCACTACATGATAATTATGTTAGAATACTTAAGAAATCGAATATATGAATAGTTATTGCCACACATCATTTTTTTGTGTGTGCAGGAGAAATCGTATCTACAAGAAAGAATAATCCAATAAAGGAAATACAATGCAAGCAAACCTCAATAGAGAACATGAAAATGTTATGTTGTGGTGCACATTTCACATCCCCCTCTCTGGGTGTATATGGCTTTCTTCACTGAACAATTGGAATTGGTTTGAAGCATTTCATTGTTGAAGAGAGTCATGTCCCTTAGAACTGATCCTCATATAGTATTGTTGTTTCCGTGTATAATGATCTCCTGGTTCTGCTCATTTCACTCAGCATCAGTTCAGGCAAGTCTCTACAGGCCTCTCTGAAATCGTCCTGCTGATCGTTTCTCACAGAACAATAATATTCCATAACATTCATATACCATAATTTATTCAGCCACTCTCCAATTGATGGCCATCCATTCAGTTTCCAGTTTCTAGCCACTACAAAAAGAGCTGCCACAAACATTCTTGCACATGTGGGGCCCTTTCCTTCTTTTATGATTTCTTTGGGATATAAGCCCAATAGAAACACTGCTGGGTCAAAGGGTATACAAAGTTTGATAACTTTTTGAGCATAGCTCCAAATTGCTCTCCAGAACGGTTGGATCCATTCACAGCTCCACCAACAATGCATCAGTGTCCCAGTCTTCCCACAAACCCTACAACATTCATCATTATCTTTTCCTGTCATTTTAGCTAATCTGACAGGTGTGTAGTGGTACCTCAGAGTTGTCTTAATTTGCATTTCTCTGATCAATAGTGATTTGGAGCACCTTTTCATATGATTATAAATAGTTTTAATTTCATCATCTGAAAATTGTCTGTTCATATCCTTTGACCATTTATCAGTTGGAGAACGGCTTGAATTCTTATAAATATGAGACAATTCTCTGTATATCTTAGAGATGAGACCTTTATCAGAGCCCTTAAATGTAAAGATAATTTCCCAATTTGATGCTTCCCTCCTAATTTGTCTGCATTTGTTTTGTTTGTACAGAAACTTTTTAACTTAATATAATTAAAATTATCTATCTGGTGTTCAATTAAGAGTTCCAGATCTTCTTTGGACATAAATTTATTCCATCTCCACAGGTCTGAGAGGTAAACTATCCTATGTTCCTCTAATTTGGTTATAATATCACTCTTTATATCTAGATCATGAACCCATTTAGATATTATCTTGGTGTGTGGTGTTAGGTGTGGGTCCAGCCTTAATTTCTTCCACACTAGTTTCCAATTTTCCCAACAGTTTTTGCCGAATAATGAGTACTTATCCCAAAAGCTGGGGTCTTTGGGTTTATCAAACACTTAATTGCTAACGTTATTGCCTAGCTTGTATTGATATCCTATCCTATGCCACTGATCGACTGCTCTATTCCTTAGCCAGTACCAAATGGTTTTGATGACTCCTGCTTTATAATACAGTTTTATATCTGGTACAGCAAGGCCACCTTCATCTATCTTTTTTTTCATTAATTCCCTTGAAATTCTTGACCTTTTGTTCTTCCAAATGAACTTTGCTACTATTTTTTCTAGATCTGTAAAATAATTTCTTGGGAGTTTGATTGGTATGGCACTAAATTAGTTTGGGTAGTATTGTCATTTTATTATATTCACTCAGCCTACCCATGAGCACTTAATATTTTTCCAATTGATTAGGTCTGATTTTATTTGTGTGGAAAGTGTTTCGTAGTTTAGTTCATATAGTTTCTGACATTTTCTTGGCAGATAGATTCCCAAATATTTTATGCTATCATCCGTTATTCTGAATGGAATTTCTTTTTCTATCTCTTGCTGCTGAACTTTGTTGGTAATATATAAAAATGCTGATGATTTATGTGGATTAATTTTGAATCCTGCCACTTTGCTGAAGTTGTGAATTGTTTCTAATAGTTTTTTAGTTGAGTCTCTAGGGTATACCATCATGTCATCTGCAAAGAGTGATAATTTGGTTTCTTCATTGCCTACTCTGATTCCTTTTATCTCTTTTTCTTCTCTTATTGCCAAAGCTAACATTTCTAATACAATATTAAATAGTAATGGTGACAGTGGGCAGCCTTGTTTCACTCCTGATCTTATTGGGAATGGTTCTAGTTTGTCTCCATTACATATGATGCTTGCTGATGGTTTTAAGTAGATGCTACTAATCATTTTAAGGAAAAGCCCATTTACAGAATTCTGTGATTCTTGTTCCTCAATTATCTCCTTTGTAAATTGGGGAGGTTGGATTAAATGACATCTAGCCCCTTTCCATATGTATATCTATGATTCTGTGATCTCACATGATCTGACAAGTGAAGAATACCATGGTATCATGACCTTGCTAATGCTGAGTGCTGTCCTACCTTAATGCAGTTAACATCTTTTTATTGTAATGTTATGGAAATACTTGTTTTATTCCATGAATTTAAATAAAATTTTAAAAGCTCCTAACAATCACATAGGTTTCTTGGGTGCCATGCCTCGTCTTTGACTTCTGTGGCCTTTAAATTCAGTAAAATTTTCAGATCTTTTTCATGTAAACTATGTTCTAGCTATGCCTTCGCCACCTTCTCTTTCTGTGGTTAATCTTTTGAACAAAGTTTTAGAACTTTACATTTCTCTCTGATGATTTTTATCTGATTGGATTCCCTCAATAGTTTAGCCTCATTGCCTTTTTTTTTTAAATCCCAAAGCAGTAGAAATGACTATCCCGAGAGTGAGAGAAACATTGTCTGCAAGGCTTGAAAATCCTGGTTATGCATGGTGTGGGTTAACATGTAATTGTATCCAAAATAACTTTTCTCATTTTTGTTCACCAGAACTGTTTGAATTTTTAACTACAAAGGCATGTGAATATTGAGAATCCTTGGTAAACATGAGCTGACTCTGGAGGCTCTTTCCAAGCCAAGGATAATCCTGAATCTCCAAATTGAAATACTTTTCACTCTGAGCAGAAGGTCTATTGCATCCTCTAAGGATGTTGGCTCTGATTTTGTATATTACAGCAGGAATACTTTAAAGAGAAGCAATATTGGGAAACAGAAAGTCTATGTTTGCACTCTGTGTTGGTTCCTGAATAGCTGTGTGGTCTTGGACAAGTCAATTCCATTCTTAGGGCTTTGATTATCCCATCTATAAAGTGATGAGATTGGGATGCTCCAGGGTTTCTTCACCTTATTCAGGTCATGGCTCCCTTTGGCAATTTTATGAAGCTTATGAATACATCCTGGGATTTAAAAAATGATAATGGAAGAGAATATGAAATTTCTATTATAAGTTAGTTTAAATAAACAAGTATTTTTCCCCACCCAAATCTTCAAACTTCTCAGATCTATTCATGCAACTCTTGGAGTTCCGTAGGTCACAGATTAAGAATCCCTAGGCTAGAGACCTACTATGGTGCTCTAAGGGTTCATATTCTGTGACCTGAGGGAATTCAATGAATGAAAAGCTCAGCAGAATTTGGATTCTGGGGTTTGGGTTTGACCCTTACATAATATTCACAGTCCCTTAGAGGCAGCAAAGGGGTGGAGTTGAGTAAAATGTAAAGCCTGGTGTCAGAAACATATGAGTTCACATCTGACACTTATTAGCTGTATGACCCTAGGAAAGTCACTAAACCTATGTCTGCTTCTGATCTTTCCATTATGAAATAAGAATAATAATAGCATTTAGCTTCCAGGATGGTTATGAGAATCAAATGAAATAATACTTGCTAAGTGTGAAATTACAATGCCTGATTTATAGTATTTAATTAATAATTCCTTTCTTTCTTCCTTCTTCCTTTCCTTTCCTTCCTCCCTTCTTTCTTTCCTTCCTCCCTCCCTTCTTCCCTTCCCCCCTCTCCTTCTCTTCTCCCTTCCCTCTCTCTCATCTTCCCTCCCTTCATCTCTTCCTTCTTCCCTTCCTCATCCCTTCCTTGCTTCTTCCATTCCTTGCTTCTTTATTTCCTTTCTCCTTTCTTCTTCTATCCTTTTCTCTATTCTTTCCTTTGTCCCTCCCTTACCTCCTTCCTCCCTCCATCATTTTTTTACCTCTTCCCTTCCCTCTTCCTTTCCTTTCTTCCTTTCTCCATCACTTCCTCCCTCCCTCCCTCCCTCCTTTCCTTCATCCTTTCCTTCATTCCTTCTTACTTCCTCCCTTCTCCCACTCCTCCCTCCCTCCCTTCCTCCATTTCTCCTTCCCTCCCTTCTTTTGCTCATCCTTCCCCCTTCTTCCTTCCTTCTTCCTTCTCTCTCCTTCCTTCCTTCCTCCTTCCTCCCTCCTTCCTTCCTTCCTGCCTTCTTGCCTTTCTTTACTATGATCTCTTCACAATTCTTAAAATTTCTCTCTAATTTAATCATAATTTCCCAGAAGGAAAGAATCATTTCCTAAGATTTCTTTTCTATTCCCTTCTATCATCCAGCACAAGAATGGCTACAAACTGAGTGTTAAATAAACATTTATTAACAGATAAAAGGATTACACATTTTGGGATTCTTAATGCTGACATTTGATCTTGGAAGAAACCTCCAGGAAAACCAGAGGAAAATTCATCACTGGGTCCTAAAGAAGAAAATGGTTTCTTCAGAAATTCTCTAGATGCATCAACTTTTGAGGAGAAATGATGTGCGAAAGGATTTTAATTTATCATACATAGAAATGCATATTGGAATTGGTGGGGGGGCAGTTTTCTGATGCTCAAACAAAAAAATCTGGGTCATGGCACATCATTTCATAGATTTGTCCCATAATCATTTTGCTCATAGTTGAAAAGGTTAATGTTTAAGAACTTGACATTTAAAATTCTTAGAATTTTCAGCAATGTGCCTGCTTGAACAAAAAAGTATGCAGTTCATTCCTTTGAACAGTGAGATAATTATTATTTTTTCTTTAACCAATGGGGGATTGCTGATTTCAAGGATACTATACTCATTATACATTGTATTGTGTTTTAAATCTATCCATCTCTCCATTGATTTAACAAAAACCTTTCCTGAGCATCAATTTTACAAAGGAGAAAAATATGTTATTTGCTCCTTGTCAGGAGCTAACATTTAGATAACAAATTATCTGGACCTATCTGAAGGTGCTTAAAATATGAAAAGCGCAAATGCTTTAACGCCCAAACTGCAAATGACCAGCATTTTGGGTAGGGGAAAAATTGTCACTAAAGCATAAAGAGAACCAGATTTAGATAAAAAATTCAGAAGTTCTATATCAGCCAGACTCATAACTATTTGGCCCTCATGCACTAATTGATTCAAATAAACACCCAAATTTTCTCTTTAATGTTAAAAAAGTATACTTTCTCAACTGACCCTTCTATTATATAGCTTTGAATTCCATTAGAATTTTGATTACTCTCCTTTGGATCAACTTTGAATATACTACAACAATGTCATTCTTTAAATGTGGCAACCAAGTCCATCAATTGGGAAATTGCTGAACAAGTTGTGATACGTGATTGTGATGGAATATTATGCTATAAGAAATGATGAGCAGGATGATTTCAGAAAAACCTGGGAAAACTGTTATTAACTGATGCAAAGTAAAATGATCAGAATCAGAACAATGAACACAGAAACAGCAATCTTATAATGGTGATTAGCCATGAAAGATTCAGCTATACTGATCAAGACAATGATACAGTTCTGAGGGTCCCATGATGAAAAGTACTATCTAAATGCAGAAGGATAACTGATGAACTTTTTTTTTTTTGCTTTTTGCTGAGGCAATTGGGGTTAAATGACTTGCCCAGGGTCACACAGCTAGGACGTCTTAAGTGTCTGAGGGCAAATTTGAACTCAGGTCTTCCTGACTTCAGGGCTGGTGCTCTATCCACTGCACCACCTCGCTGCCCCAACTGATGAACTTAAAACACAGATTGAATCACACATTTTTTCTTTACTTTTCTTGTTTTCTTGGCAACATGGCAAGTATGGAAATATGCTTTGCATGACTTCACATATATAATCAATATCATGTTCTTTGACTTTTAAAAAGTTGAGGAAGGAATGAGAGAGAGAGAGAGAATTTGGAACTTGAAATTTTAAAAAAAAAGTCTATTTATTTTGAAAATATAATTGAGAAATGTTTAACTAACTAGCTAACTAAATATATGTCAAAATATAAACAAATGTGATATTTCAAAATAACCATAATATTCCAGCTATGGCCTGACCAGAGTCAAATAAAAAAGATGATCACATCCCATATCCTACATATTATCCTTCAATAAACATAGTCCAAGATAGCATATGCCCCTCACCATTTTTGTCAGATCTCTTCTATTCTACAGATGAATTTCTGAACTTAATTCTCAATTTTTATATTCACCCATTACATGTTATATATTCATTTGAGTCTATTAGCAAAAAGATGGGGGAAATGGGAATTAGTGGGAATCAAAGCTAATCAAAAGGCTATTTCAATTAATTGTGATTTCAGGATATGCTAGTAGTTTTGTAAATATTAATTTTAGAGGGACATTTTACCATAAGAAGACTGGAAAATCCAGAATGTCTTTTCCTTTCATCATTTCTAAGAAACATAGTTTGACACAATTTTTATGCTTGTTTTATGAATTTCTCAGATGTCATTCAAGTAAACAAAAATCAAAGGCACCGAATCAAAGCAAATAGTATCAAAGGCCCCAATAAGGTATGTCTCACTTGGGAAAAGAAGATAAATCACTTCTAAGAGATCAATACAAATATATATATATATATATATATATATATATACGATTTTAAATACTACCTTTTAAATCCTACTTTTGCTCTAATTTAAACATCTGAGCCTTTCTAAAACCACTCCCTTCTCACCAAAATGGTCAGATAATGCAGACAGGAATGGTAATTGAATAAGGTTCTAACACTAATTATGTTGAATCAAAACAATTATTTCTACAAATGCCATTCTCTTTGCTTCCTTTAATTTTCCTAGTAATTGGTTATGTGATTGAAGCCAGACAAAATGGAACACACATTTCTAATGATTACTGACTAAAAGGAAAGTATGCTTTCCTCTATTAAAACAACCCTCAGTATGGGTTTTCCAAATCCTTATTCCTATTCTTTCCTCATTTTCCTTTTATGGGACTGAACATAAGCTTAAACAGTTTAAGTGATACAATTCTAATCACATATTAATCTGAAGGACCAATCAGGTGGCTTCAAAGAATTATTGAACAGCAAGGGGTGAACTTTCAATTCTATTCTCCATCAGTTAGCATATTTTCAGTCCAAAATCCTGAAGGGAAGATTTATTGGTATTAGACCACCACTATGAGTTAGTGGAAATAGCGCTGAAATTGGAAGATGTGGCTTCTGGCTCCATTGCTTTGGCTTGGAAAAACTGAAAAAAGACACAGAATGCCAGAGCCATAAAGAACGACAGACATCTCTAAATCCATCAGCCTTATTTTATAGATGAGGAGATCGAAGGTCTGAAATGTTACTTAGCTTGCCTAGAAGAGCAAAATTGTAGTATATAATGATGAAAGGTTTAAAATAAGGAAGATCTGGGCACAAAAGAAAACGGAGTAATTCTGATTTTGAATACTACATCTGATACTTAACCTCTAAGATGCTGGGCAATTCAATTAATCCCTCTCAGACTTAGGTTCCTTTAGATTGTGAGCTTAATGACTAGTCATTGAGCTCCCTTAAGGCAGGGACTATTTGTGTCTTTGTATTCTCAGCATTTAGCACAGTGCTTGGCACACAATAAGCAATATAAATATCATTATTATCATCATTTCTTGTCTATGTCTTAATTGTTTACTATAATATCCTTGTGTCCTGGGTACCTCATGATCATCAGAGGAATTTTGGTAGAGTCAAATAAGATTACAGATATGAAAGTATTTTGTAACTATAAGGCCCTCCCCCCACAATGTCCAGCATTATTTGGATGAAATTTGAAGAGGTCATTCAGCATTTTAAAGATGAAAAATGTGACAGCTTAAGGGGTCATAACAATAGGAAGTAAAATAGTCAAATACAAGATGTAAACTCCAAGTTTCCTGAATCCGTATCCAAAGTTCTTTCTAACCATGGTGATTCCATTCTTATAAATGAAACAATCATAGATTTAGAGCTAGAAGACACCTTAGAAGTTTGCTAGTCTAATACTCTTATTTACACATAGGGAAACTGAGGCCCATGCAAGTGGCTAGTAGAAATACAGGGATGTACCTCACAATTTTTTTCCCAATAACTTTCAGTTCCCTTTCATCTCCATTAGAATGTAAACTCCTGGAGGGTAGAGGCTACCTTTTTGGGGTGTATGTGTGTGTGTGTGTGTGTGTGTGTCTGTCTCAGTACTTAGCATAGTGACTAGAACATAGTAAGTATTTAACAAATGCTTACTCATTCTGTTTGCCTCAGGTATGTCATCTGTAAAATGAGCTGGAAAATGCAATGGCATACTCTAATATCATGTCATGAAAACCCCCAAAATAGATCGCAGAGAGTTGGATATGACTGAAAATGATTAAACAAGAAGAAATATATATATGTATATACACACATACATATATATATACACACATACATCATATTCATATACACACATATATGTGTATTATCTACATATATCAATGTTATTATTTATTACTATCTATATATTACATGTTATCTATCAATTACCTCAACACCATCCCCACGTACTCTCCTCAGCTCTTGTACTTTCCTGGCCACTCTTCATTTAAGAATGGATAACTGGGGCAGCTAGGTGGCACAGTGGATAGAGCACCAGCCCTGAAGTCAGGAGGACCTGAGTTCAAATCTGGTCTCAGACACTTAACACTTCCTAGCTGTGTGACCCTGCACAAGTCACTTAACTCCAATTACCTCAGGCAAATGGGAAAAAAGAAAGAAAAGAAAAAAAAAGTGTATAACTATATTTTGGGTATACTAGGTTTATAGCAATCCCTCTCTTTCATATAGCAACAGGCTTCCTTCCTCAGTTATACCCTCCAATTTTATCCTTTAATTAAAAAAGTCTGTTCTTTAACTGGAGAAAGCAACTTTGGAAAGGCCACAAATGAAGAAAGAAGAGAATGTCTACACAGCTAGCCATTAACCTCAATCAGGCCTAGTCATCCAATGGGCTGACATATCAGAGAATTAAACAATTTGAGAGTTGGAAAAAACCTCCTGAGTCATATAATTCAAGCTATATATGAAAAGACTTACTATAAGATCCCTGACAAAGGGCCATGCAGGGAAGATCTCCAAGGACGTGGACCCCAATATATTTCTTGGCAGCTCATCACACTTTGGTTAACTCTAATTGTTAGGAAGTTTTTCTTGGCTTCAAACCTAGATTGGTCTCTTTTGCAACAACCAGACATTGATTTTTTCTCTCTCATCTAGAGCCAAGCAGAACAGATCATTGGATCAGAATCAACTTCTCTCATATTTCTGGCTCTTCCTCAAGTGATTTAAAAGGTAGTCTCCTTGGTCTAACCAGTTGACTAAATCCCCCCTCTCTGTTTCTGTCTCTGTCTCTCTCCCTGTGTGTACCTCCCCCTTTAAAAATAACTAAACTTGGCTAACATTAAGTAAACCAATATGATAGAAAATTAAAGACACCATAGACATTATATTTAAGTTTTGAACTTCCTTTCTGGGGGAAGTACTAGAGGGACCTAGATTTTTGATTCTATTGGTCTAGCAATCTCTCAATAAGGAAACATTTTAGGCTTTGCTAATTAGCTACCATAGAGCAGGTCTGAGTTTGGTAGAGTTGCCTGAACAATGAATGATCACACAGCTTGCTCAAAGCCTTGGGTCTGAGACAAGACCTGATTGCTAGGTGCTCTCCATCTACTTTACTATGGTGCCTTCCTATTTGTCAGTAATGCATAAATACTTAATAATGATAAGAAGGAACACTCTAAGAAACTGCACATTTCAATTTCCCTAATTGTCTTTTGTTGATAAGGTAATTAAGACTTGGTTAAATATCCTTGTTACCTTACTATGTCTACCATGGATGGCTTTATTTGATCCTGTCTGCAAAAGTAATGGCCAAGTGGAAGATTATACTCAAGATACACAATTGAATGCACAGAAGGATTTTGAGGTCCTAGGAGTAACTGTGGCATATGAAAAATTCTTTGTTATGTTATAGATTCTAAGAATTTCAATCCTTTCTCCTAGACATAGTCTCATTTGATATTTCCAGGGCTGTGTCAATAAAAAATGGGAGGGGGAAGGAAACATCTTTATGTATAATCCACAAGGATAATGACAAAACATTGATTAAGCACCTGCGATGTACTAGATATTGCACTAAATGCTGGGGATAAAAAAAAAAGTCAAAAGTCAGTCCCTGTCCCAAGTAGATCACTATGAAATAGGGAAAAACAAACATCAAAGGAAGCTGAAAAGTAAGATGGGGAAGAGGGGGCAGAAGAAAAATGACAGAAAAGTCTAGGAATACAACAAAAACAAAAAATTATGCGATGGCAACACTGAGCATCTTCTTTAAAAGGAGGAAATAGGAGGAGCTCTCAACTCTTCACTCAGGAGGTAGAGATAGCCTTTCATTTTCATTTTGTTTCTATCTCTCTGTAAGTCATGATCTTAATATTTTTCTAGTAAATAAATCATAATTGAGTATCATGGAAGACACAGTCATAAACTTAGAGAATTTCAGATCAGGGAGAAACCTAAACAATGGCAAAGATAAGTCCTTTCCATTAACAGGAGCTGCAATAGAAGAAATGACAAATATAGCAGTTTTAACTATTATTTTAAAATGCTGGCTTTTTCTGGCAGCTAGGCAGCATAGGGGATGGGTAGTTAGGTGGCACAGTAGATAGAGTCTGGGGTCTGGAGTTGGAAATGATCATCTTCCTAAGTTCAAATCTCTTGAACAGTATTCTTTGCTCTGTACTGTACTGAGTTGTATTTGGATGACCCATCTCACAAGATTGCTTATAAATAGTATCTAATAGCAATATCATTACTGTTATTTTCTTTCCCATTATTATAACCATGAGGAAGAAAAAAATTTTCCTTTAACTGGATGACTTTGAGCATTATTACCTAACCAATCTGGGTTAGTTTTTTCTTATGTGGAAAGAAGGAGTTGAGCTAGGCTTTCAGGTTCTTTTTACCTTTAAATCCAAGATCCTCTGTGTTCTATTAGAACAAGATACTCTGTTTCAAGTGCCAAATTTTGCTTAGTAAAATGAATACTCTTCCCCCAAAAAATGATTTCCAAGAATTTAATGATTTCTAAAACAAACACATCAAGCTATAGTTACAAAATGATATTTTCTAGTTAAAATCTCAATTAGATTCTGAATAGATCATCCAAATATAACTCAGTACAGTACAGAGCAAAGAGTACTAATTTTTGAATAAGAGGCCTTGGGTTCAATCCCACTTTTAATCTTTACCCATATGCAGCCACAGAGAAGTCTCTAGCTCTCTCTGGGTATCAGTTTCCTTAATCATTAAAAGAAAAGATTGAACAAGATGGTCTTTTGTAGTGACAAGAAACTGGAAATTGAGGAGATGCCCATCAGTTGAGGAATGGCTGAATAAGTTATGCTGTATAATTGGAAATGAATAGTATTGTTCTATGAGAAATGATGAACAGGATAATTTCAGAAGGACCTGGAAAGACTTACATGAACTGATGCTGGATGAAGTGAGCAGAACCAAGAGAACATTGTACATGGACTTGGCTCTTCTCAGCAATATGGTGATCTGAATTCTAGCTCTATAATTTTATAACTCAGAATATACAAAGGAAGCCATGCAGAGTCAGGATCGTTTTGTACAGAAGAATGGGTAGTCTCAATTAAATTAAATTTTCTAAGCCTTATCATCGACAGGAAGCTAAATGTAGGAGAATGTCCTAACTCTTCAAAGCTCTAAATTATTAGTCTGTTTTCACTGAGAATCTTGAAGAACTCTCAGCCTAAAATTGAGCTCTAGGTTGTCAGGAAAATAGCAACAACAAATGTAACAATTATCACAATAAGATTTTGAATTAGCTTATAAAATAAAAAGGATTTTAAATTCTCAAAATTCACAAGTTATTGTTCAAGTTATAGTTGTTATCTTCTTAGAGTAATTATACCTACTCTGTGCCTCTCTCAAACTTTTTTCAAAAAGTTAACATGAAAGTTAGCCAAAAGAAATTCCTGGGAAAATTCACAACAGGAATTTATAACCCAAAATGTTGAGACAGCTGTCAGGGAAAAGCTTGAAAGAATCACTGCTACACCTATCAGAAACAAGACAAAGAAATGATATGTTGATCAATCTTTTTATGACTGTTATTCCTAAAACAAATATTGTTCAACAGGTGGCATATGATGTTTTGAAATTTAGAATGTCTTTTACATAACTAATTTGTTAGGATCTTGAAATCTCTCTTAAATAGATGATGCAGGTATAATTGTACCTATATGAAAGATAAGGAAACTGAGGATCAAGAGCATTAAATGGCCTATCAGAATCACACAGCTACTCCATATCATACACATGATATGAAGTCAACTATTCTTTTTTCTAAATCCATCACTGTTAGACTATGCATATTAAAATGCATCTATTTCCCAAAACTTGACAGTCTCTTCCACACAAGATTATTCTTTTCAATCCTAACAAATGGAGTCTTCTAGAATCAATATTCTCAAAGGAAGGAATTATTTTTATGTTAAGGAATTTCATAATTGGGGCAGCAATATTTTTTAACTTCTCAATCTCACTATATTCATTTCACATATTCAAGAAAAAATTACTGTGAAGATAACACATTCTACTAAGTGAGTGAGAAGTTAAAAACCTTGCCACCGAGGCAGATCGGTGATTTTTTTTTTTTTTTTGTAGTTTAGGGTCTTACAGAACTGTCTAATGTATGGAGATGTTAACTGAGAAGACCACCATTACACACTTAGCATCTGACAGAGGTGGATTTAATCCCAATAATTTCTGACTCCAAAGCCAACAGTCTATCATAGAGTGTCATAAATCTTAATAGGGAAAATCATAGATACTTTATACTTATATCATCTATCCATCCATATCCATATATTTATGTAAAATATACTTCTGTATATATTATCTATACATATTGTCAAACTCTCTGTATACACAATATAATGTATATAACACACATACACACATATATCACTATGTATATCGTACTAATATATAGATAGAGAGACAGACAGATAGATAGAAGCAATTGATATGGGAAAATATTTAACTCAGCCATCACAATCTGGTGCTACAGAAATCACTTATTCCCAGTCTTTCACACCCAAGTCATTTTTAAGAGTCTGATCAACAATATAATGAAGCTGAATCCCATGTCTTCTTGAGATTTCTCCATTTTGTGGTGGCATTTTGTTTGAACATCACTTGATGAAAGAACCTGATATACAGTATTGAGGCTTGAGGGAATACTTGCATACTCTACTGACATCTAGAGAAGCTCTGGTTTCATATCTATAGGCACTTCTATTTGAATATCAGTTTTTCATGAATGCTTGGGACAACTATCACATTGCATTGCCATCAGCACATTACACACACACACACACACACATGCACACACATATATATGTATGTATGTGTGTATATATATATATATATTTTAATCTGATTTGTGTTTTTTTACACAGAATTCAAAAAACCCTCATTCATAAGGAATTTGAAGCAAATAGAGGGCACAAATTGCATTTCATGTATGTAGATAAGTAAACCCTCATTTTGACACTTCATAGCCCTTGATGTCCATTTCAAAGGGGAAAAACACACCTAGGGATATATTTCATGATAAACAGAAATAAGAATGAAGATCTCTGTTGGATCAAGGGATGATTTTAAATGAATTGTGCTTAAATAAATCATCCTCCCTGAACAGACTTCAATTTGTATATATTTATTAATTACATTCAATAAATTTCAAACTCTTTAACTTAGCATTCAAAACCTTCTTTACTTAGACAGATCCTTTCTTTCCAGTCCATCTCACATTATTTTCCTTAACACATCCTGTGACTTCCAATTTGCTCTGAACAAATATCATGATTTTTTTTTTATTTTTTAAAAAAAGTTTTCACATTTTTCCTTATACTTTTGCCTTTTTCCTTAAGTGTCCTTCACCAAACCTGAAATTAGGATGGGCTATTCTGCTATTTTGTACTAAATTTAGCACTCAGTTACTGAAAGTACCTTGTCAAATAGGGTACAAGAGTAAGATCCTTCTTTCTTAAAAATGGAATTTGATTTTTCCCAAGTCACATGTAAAAAAAGTTTGTTTTTAAAATTTTGAGTTCCAGATTCTTTCCCTTCCTTCCCCCTCCCCCCAGCTTTGAAAATACAAGCAATTCCATATGGATTATACATGTGTAGTCATGAAAAACATTTTCAGAATAGTCATGATGTGAAAGAAAACAGATAAAAAATAAATAACAGTCAAGAAAAATAAAGTAAAAATAAAAAAGTATGCTTCAGTCTCTATCAGTTCTTTCTCTGGACATGGATAACAATTTTCATCATAAGTCCTCCCTGGAATAATTGTATTGCTGATCATAATAAGGGTGTTCACAACTGATCATCTTACATTATCACTCTTTTTTGTATACATTTAACTTTGCATCTGCTCATGGGAATCTTTCTAGGTTTTTCTGATGTCATCTGCTCAAATAAAAGTCTTCTTTATCCTAAAATCCTGTGAGGTGAACCCTTCTAGCTTAAAAAGAAAGAAACTGGATGCTGGTGTCTTAGGGTTTGCATCCCAATGAAATATTTCCTGACCACCCTCTTAACAATTGAAGGCATATTTTACTTTGGGTACAAGCATAAGTAGTTATAGCTCAGACTTTCATTCCCTAGTGCTGACATGATTATAAGCCTAACTCTGCCAAGTTGCCAGTTCTCTTACCTTAGGCACTCTTATTTTCTAAGACTGTGTGTTTTCATCTGTAAACTGATTGGGTTGGGGAACTAATCTTGGCAGATCTTTCCACTTTAAATTTTTTAAAAAAATAATTCTAAACTGTTTCTGATTCCCATACCCAGAAGCACTATCTTTTTTCTCTTGGTGTTAATTAGCTAAAGACAATATAAAGCTGAAGTTGGAAGAGTAAACTTAAAGTTGGTAATCACGATAGCTTTAAAATACATATTTTAATTTATGGAATAGAAGTATTTTCTTAACATAGTATAATTTTAAAAAGATGATTACACATGAAACCACAAGTTTATTATGAACAACATACTATTCTTTTTATAATATGTAATAAAGTTATCATGTAAATTTATTTTTTCCTTTTTTTTACATAGCTATTAAAGAATAATCTTATAAAAAACAGAATGAAAGGTAATGGTTACCTAACAGGTTTCTAAGAAAAGTAATATCAAATAAATGTTTTTTTCTCTTCTAAAGAAGATCAGGGAAGTTCTTTCATCCATATCTTATCAATGAATACAGTCTATAATGCCAGCCATGTAGTATATTTGTGCTTGTCATCTCTTAGATCAAGGTACAAGGCTCCGAATTATATTTACTGTATAAATCCATTTCATTGGCCATTACACTTGAGGGTAAAATGTATTACTCA
>JAJPUD010011532.1:28891-54114 GCA_023553655.1 Myrmecobius fasciatus
ATATATATATATATATATATATATATATATATATATATATTGTATCTGAAGGAAACCTTATTGAAGTTTACCAGGAGCTCGTTATGATTCTTCCAAATGCCACAATTGTGTGATGAGATTGGATTAGATATTTCTCTATAGAATAAAACTAAATTCTTTAAATTTCAACTAGAAGAGAAGTTCTGTATCAACTCTTAGACTATGTTTGGGAAGTTTGATTCCAAACACAAATGTCAACTATCACCTAAAAGCCAATTAGGTTAAAAAAGCTTACCTTAATGAAATCTGAAGCCTTATTTCCTGTCCTTCTTTGTAAGGTTGGATGATACCCAACTTGCTAATTAGTCAAGAGACCCTCCAAACAAAATATTTTAGTGTAAGCACAGATTATCCTACTCCATTAGGATTTCAAAGAGGAACATGTGATGTCCTCATGGAAGTCAATGGATCAGCAACTAGGACTTAGAAATTCTTTAGGTCTGTACTTTTTTTTCTCCTGTACAGATGAGTAACAGAGTCACAAAATTGTTAAGGCATTTCTCAGCTGGAAGAACCTTTAATGAATTTTTATCTAACCTTCTTATCTTCCAGACAAAGACCTTGAGGTCAGAGGTTCTTGGGAAGGTGACAATGTCAAACATTTAGCTAGGCAGTAGTCAATATTGAACAGCTTAAGGAGAAAAGCTTAAGAAGAAAACTTCTTCCTTTCAGATTATCGCCATTTTTCCTTATGTCTTTTATAATCCATGTTGTCTCCCCTAATTCCCTGTAATATTCTTGAGAAACTGTTTTTGCTTTTCTTTGCATCCTTGGTACTTAGCACATTGTCTGGCCAATAATACTATTAAATAAAATCTTGGGGATAGACTGACTTGTGGGTGAGAATTTGGGAGCCATTGGTCTAGTAACAGCTAAGTGAATTACAATTCACAATTCTTGTCACCAGTAACCTCTTTCAGGTGGAGATTACATGAAGGAGGGAAAAGGGAGCATGAATCACTTATCTTTCCAAGGAGATTATAACTTCATGGAAGATAAGAGTCATTTCCTTCTTCTTCTTTGTTTTCTATAGAGCTAGGTATAGTGTATTACACATGACAGGGTATAAAGAAATATGAACTAAGCAAATAAATGGATGTGTGATGGTACCAGATGACCAATGATAAAAATTAGGTTCACATTGAGTTTTTCTTTCATTTACTGCTTTCTTTCATTGAATCCTAGCTTTAGGAGAGGGATTAAAACTGAGCCTCTTGTATATTCAAAAGTATTTAAATATATGAAACACATCTCAAAGATGTTGATAGTAAATCTGGGCTTCGTTCTTAACTTTGTCTCATGTAGCTAGCTGGACTACCAAGGATTTTCTTTTAATCTTATATTCAGAATACTTCTAATTATACTTCCTTGGCCCTCACATCTTACAAAAGAGATTACTGAAACTGTGAGATGATGTCCAGCATTCTACTTGTATCACTTAGCTGGTCAATAATAAAGGCACAGTATTCATTGCCCTAGAGTCTCCAGTTTGTGGCTCAATCTCCTGAATATAATTATCTTCTAGAGCCTTAGTTACAATCATAAATTGAATTTATGAATGATCAGCTCTGAGTCATCATCCCCACATATGCTTTTTCTAATATTTTTCTCATAGAATTTAAAACCACAGACAATACAACAGGGATTCTTCAAGTCTCACTTTCGTCCCTTGACAAAATATTAAGCCTCTTGTGGACCACTTCCTGTTTGTTTCTCCTTGGTTTAGTGCTTCTGATTAAATGACTTTTTTTTTTTCCCATCACAACCAACTCCTGAGAAGAATATTTAAAAGAACTCCATGTACTAGAGAAAAATTATTATTCCAGATTTGCTTGAATAATAAACATAAAAAACAGCATTTTACTTTAGTCAAAAATATTCACAATAGCAAACAAATGTAGAAAGCAAAATAAGAAATACACTAAAGATTAGAGGGTCAGCTAGGCACTTGAGAAAATTTTGAAATATTTATAGTTAATATTGACCATTGAATTTTAGGCTGGATGATGATACTTTAGAGATTATCTAAATCAGACCTTTGATCTTCTAGACAGAAATACAAAAGTGAAACATCACTTACCCAATATGCTATGTTCCATGAGCAGAGAAGAATTTAATTTTTTTAAATTTCTAGTACAAAATCCTTCCATGGCACTACTGTTGCCATATTTGGAAATAATTTATTTTTTTCATCATACTGCTTCACATTAAGCACCTTTTGTTTTCTTTCCACCTCAATGGGCTAAACTTTCCTACAAATATATTATCAGGATTGAATAGTGTCCTGTGTACAAAGTATTTCCTTCATATTTCCATCCTTTATCACTATAGGTCATGGGTACATCATCTATTGGCCTCAAAAAAAGGAGGGTCCACAAGGGAAGTCATGCACAAAAGCAACAAAATGAAATTTCTGGATTCCACTCACCAACCGCCATATCACCCAAATGAAAGAATGCTTCTGTGCCTTATTCTACAGATAGCTGATACTCTATTGGAATACTCTGTGTCCATCATTTTCTAACTGTGTGAACTTGGGATGGTGATTTCTTTCTGAGTCTAAGATTTACCATCTGTAAAAATGAGTTGTTCTGTCATTTAAATTGTCAGACTCTACTAGAAGATAACACCTCACATCTATCAGATTGGCTAAGATGACAAAAAAAAATGTTGGTTCTTGGAGGAGGAAAGCTGAGACACTAATGCACTGTTGGTGGAGTTGTGAAATGATTCAGCCATTCCGGGGAACAGTTTGGAACTCTATTATAAAACTGTGCAAATCCTTTGATCCAGCAATAAGACTGCTAAGTCTATATCCTGGAGAAAATCAAAAAAAGGGAAAAAAAAGGACCTACTTGTACAAAAATATTTATAGTACGTGTGTGTGTGTGTTTGTGTAGTGACTAAGACATGGAAATCAAAGGGATGCCTATCAGTTGGGGAATGACTAAATAAGCTGTGGTATATAATTATAATGGAATATTATGCTGTAAGAAATAACAAACAGGATCAATTCAGGAAAACTTGGAAAGACTTACATGAACTGAATGCAAAATGAAGTAAATAGAATCAGAAGAACACTGTACAGAGTAACAACACTATTGTTTGATTGAAAAAGTGTGAATTACTTAGCTATTCTAAGCAATATAATGATCTAAGACAATCCTCAAGGATTAATGATGAAGTATCTGACACCAGAGAAGAACTGATAATGTTTGAATCCAGACTGAAGCATGATTATTTTTCACTTTCCTTTTTTTCCTTTTAGATGAATCTTCTGGAATAAAATAACTATTATGGAAATGTTTTACGTGATTTCATTTTTATAAACCACTTCTGATTGTTTATCATCTCAGGGAAGAGAGAGAGGAGGGATGGAAGAAGGAATACAATTTAGGACTGAAACCCTGAAATAAAAAAGGTTTTAAAAAATGAAGGGATGCCACTTCCAGTTCTAAATACATGATCCTATGTCCCAACATGGACATTGAACTTTGTAAAAAGTATTTTAGTACCTTTAAAATAAAGATTATGTCTTAAAAAAAAAGTTGTCCGAGTCTTCATGATCCCATTTGAGATTTTCTTGGGAGAGATATTGGAGTGTTTTGCCATTTCCTTCTCCAGGTCATTTTACAAATGACGAAATGAGACAAAAAGATTAAGTAATGTGCCCAGGGTCATAAAGTTAGGAACTTTTTGAGGCCAGATTTGAACTCAGGAAGATGAGCCTTCCTAACTTCAAGCCTGGCATGCTATCTACTGAGGCATCTAGCTACCTCATAAAAGTCCCAGTAATTCAGTATTTTCACTCTTTCATAGGATTATTACATAGAACAAGAAGGCTAACAGATTTTAAACAATTTGTTATAGTACTACATTGAATGTGTCAGTGTCCATAATCTCAGAAAACTCAGTGACACAGAAGATGGAAACAGCAAAAATTGTCATTTCTTCTCTAGGGTATCCTCCTAAATCTTCTAGAAATTTTTTATAATTCTTTTTTCCTTAATAAATTGATTTTTAATACACATTGCTTTATGAATCATGTTGGAAGAGAAAAATCAGAGCAAAAGGGAAATTCATGGGAGAGAGGAAAAAAAAAACAGAAAAAAAGAAGTGAACATAGCATGTGTTGATTTACATTCAGTTTCTTTAGTTCTTTTTCTGGATGCAGATGATATTTTCTGTTCAAAGTTTATTGGGATTGCTTTAGATCACTGAACCACTGAGAAGAATCAAGTCTTTCATAGTTGATCATTGCACATTCTTGCTGTTATTGTGTACAATGTATTCCTGGTTCTGCTTGTTTCACTCAGAATCAGTTCATGTAAATGTTTCCAGACTTTTCTAAAATCAGCTTGCTCATCAGTTTTTAAAGAACAATAATATTCCATTATCTTAATATACCATGACTTATTCAGACATTTCCCAATTGATGGGCATTTACTCATTTTCCAATTCTTTGCTACCACAAAAAGAGCTGCTACAAACATTTTTGCACATGTGGGTCCTTTTTCCTCCTTTATGATTTCCTTTGGACACAGATCCAGTAATGGCACTGCTGGGTCAAAGGGTATGTGAAGCCCTTTGGGCATCATTCCAAATTGTTCTCCAGAATAGCTGGATTTCACAACTTCACCAAGAATGCACTAGTGTCCCAGTTTTCCCACATCCCCTCCAATATTTATAATTATCTTTTCCTGTCATCTTAGTCAATCTAAGAGGTGTGAGGTAGTACCTCAGAGTTGTTTTAATTTGCATTTCTCTAATCAATAGTGATTTAGAGAAATTTTTCTATAACTATAGATGGATTTCATTTTGCCATCTGAAAATTCTTCATAGTCTTTGGCATTTATCAATTGGGGAATGACTGGTATTCTTACAAATTTCACACCGTTCTTCATAGTTTTATAAATAAGACCTTTATCAGAAACATTGGCTGTAAAATATTTTTCCCAGCTTTGTATTTCCCTTTTAATCTTGTATCTCCTAGTTTTGTTTCTGCAAAAATCTTTTTTTTACTTAATGTAATCAAAATTATTCATTTTGATTTTCAAAATTTTTTCTAATTCTTTGATCATAAATTCCTCCTTTCTCCAAAGATCTGATAATTAAAATTATTCTTTGTTCTCCTAATTTGTTTATGGTATCAACCTTTATGCCCAAATCATGTACTCATTTTGACCTTATTTTTGGTATGGGGTGTGAGATATAGTTCTGTGCCTCATTTTTGACATAGACTTTTCCAGTTTTCCTAGCAATTTTTTGTCAAATAGTGACTTATTATGTGAGAAGCTGAAGTTTGAGAGGTAATCAAATACTAGATTGCTATAGGCCTTGATTATTGTGTATCTAATCTATTCCACAGATCCACCACTCTATTTCTTAGCCAGTATCAAATGGTTTTGATGATTACTGTTTTATAATATAGTTTTAGGTTTGGTACTGATAAGCCACCATCCTTTATTTTTTTTTCATTAATTCCTTTGATATTTTTGACCTTCTGTTCTTCAAGATGAATTTTGCTATTTTTTCTAGTTCTATAAAATATTTTTTGGCAGTTTGATTAGTATGGCACTGAACAAATAGACCAATATAGACAGAAATGCCATTTTTATTTTATTAGCTCGATCTACCCATGAGCAATTGATATTTTTCCAATTGTTTAGATCTGACGTTATTTATGTGAGAAGCGTTTTGTAATTATGTACATATATTTCTTGGATGAAGCTTTTTAAAATTCTCTAGAAATCTCTTTACCCTGAAAGTTCATTCTAACCATGGATTTCAAGTCTTAGCAGCACCTTCCACTCCACCTCTGTAAAGTCTCCCTTCTTTCTGAATCTCCATTTAAAAAAACAACAACTATGTTTTCATTGTTCTCCAAGTCCATTAATGACCTTTCTGGAGCCTTGCCAGTTCATCTTTCCCCACTAAATCTTTTCAGTTCCCTTTTAATGTTATCCTATTCTTTGAGAACATAAACTCCACCAAAACTTAGGGGATGCAGCCAAAGCAATTCTTGGGGAAAACTTTATATCTCTCTACATATTTACATGTATAAAATAGAGAGAAACCATCAATGAATTAAGCATGCAACAAAAAAACTAGAAAAAGAACAAATTAAAAGTACCCAATTAAATATGAAATTAGAAATTCTGAAACTCAGGGGAGAGATTAATAAAATTGAAACCACGGAAACTATTGAACTAATTAATAAAACTAAAAGCTGGTTTTATTAAAAAAAAAACCTAGATAAACCTCTGGCTAATTTGATTAGAAAAAGAAAAGAAAAAAAAATTATCAGCATAAAAAATGAAAAGGGTGTACTTATTTATTACCAATGAAAAAAGAAATTAAAACAATAATTATTGCTATTTTCCCCAACTGTATGGCAGTATGACAATTTAACCAAAATGGATGGATATTTACAAAAAAATATAAATTGCCTACATTAACAGAGAAGGAAATAGTCCCATTTTAGAACAGAAATTGAACCAGTCATCAATAAACTCTCCCCTTGGAAAAATCTCCATGGCCAGAGGGATTTGAAAGTGAATTCTACCAGACATTTAAATAACAATGAATTCTAATACTATATAAACTATTTGGAAAAATAAAGAAGTCCTGCCAAATTCCATCTATGACAGAAATATGGTACTTTTACCCAAACCAGGAAGAGCCAAAACTGAGAAAGAATATTACAGACCACTCTCCCTAATGAATGTTGATGCAAAAATTTTAAATAAAATATTAGCAGAGATGTAGCAACTTTTTAGTAGCATAATATACTATGACCAAGTGGGATTTATGCCAAGAATTCAGGGCTGGTTCAATATTAGGAAAATTATTATCATAATCAACCATATCAATAACAAAAACAAAAATCATATGATGATTTCATTAGATATAAGAAAAACTTTTGACAAAATACATTACCAATTCCTATTAAAAACACTACAGGACATAGGAAAAAATGGAGATTTCCTTAAAATAATAAGCAGTATCTATCTAAAACCAACAGCAAGCATTATTTGTAATGAAGAAAAGATGAAGAATCCCTAATAAGATCAGAGGTGAAACAAGGATGCCCATTATCATCATTATCATTCAATATTGTACTAGAAATGTTGGCTTTAGCAATAAGAAAAGAAAAGGCAATTAAAAGAGTTAAAATAGGTAATGAGGGAGAAAAAAAAACTATCACCCTTTGCAGATTATATACTTAGAGAATATTAGAAAATCATCCAAAAATCTACTGGAAACAATTAACAGCTTTAACAAAGTTGTAGGATATAAAATAAAGTCATACAAGTTATCAGTATTTCTATATATTATTGACAAAGCCCATTAGCAAGAAATATAAAGAGAAATTCCATTTCAAATAACTGTAAGCAAAACAAAATATTTGGGTGAATACCTTCCCAAGACAAACCCAGAAACTATGTGAACACAATTTCAAATCATTTCTCATGTAAATAAAGTCAGATCTAAATAACTGAAAAAATATAATAAAATATAATAATAAATATGATACATTGATTTACTTGTACAGTTCCATAGCAGTCAAACTGCCAAAAAAAATTTTTATAGAGCTAGAGAAAATAACAAAATTCATCTAGAAGAACAAAAGGTCAAGAATATCAAGGGAATTAATGAAAAAAATACAAAGGATGATGGTGTAGCAGTATTAAGCCTAAAACTTTATTATAAAGCAGCAAATATAAAAAGGATTTGGTTCTGGCTAAGAAATAGACTAGTGGATCAATGGAATAGGTTCGATACATAGGACACAATAGTCAATGACTATAATAATTTAATATTTGATAAACTCTCATACTTCTGGGATAAGCACTCATCATTTGACAAAAATTCTGGGAAAACTGGAAAATACTATGTCAGAAACTTGGCACAGACCTACATCTCACACCCCATACTAAAATAAGGTCAAAATGAATACATTATTTGGGCATAAAGAGTAATGCCATAAGCAAATTAGGAGAGGAAGGGAAAATTTAATTATCAGATTTTAGGAGAAGGGAAGAATTTATGACCAAAGAACTAGAAAATTTTATGAAAGGCAAAATGGACAACTTAGATTATATTAAATAAAAAAGGTTTTGCACAAACAAAACCAACAGACATAAGATTAAAAGAGAAATACAAAGCTGGGATTTTTTTTTTTTACATTCAGTGTTTCTGATAAAGGTCTCCTTTCTGAAATATATAAAGAACTATGTCTAATTTATAAAAAATACAGGTAATTTCTGAATTGATAAATGGTCAAATTATATGAAAAGACGATTTTCAGATGACAAAATTAAACACATCTATAGTTACATGAAAAAATGCTCTAAATCATTATTGATTAGATAAATGCAAATTAAAACAACTCTGAGGTACCACCTTATACCTCCCAGATTGACTAAGATGACAGGAAAAGATAATTATGAATGTTGGAGGGGATATGGGGAAAATGGGACACTAATGCATTGTTGGTGGAGTTGTAAAATGATCCAACCATTGTGGAGAAAAATCTGGGACTATGCCCAAAGGTCTATCAAACCATGCCCCAGCAATGCCATTATTGGGTCTGTATCCGAAGGAAATCATAAAGAAGGGAAAAGGCCCCGTGTGTGCAAAAATGTTTGTAGCAGCTCTTTTTATGGTAGCAAAGAATTGGAAAATGAGTAGATGCCCATCAATTGGGAAATGGCTAAATAAGTTATGATATATGAAAGTAATAGAATATTATTGTTCTATAAAAAATGATGAACAAGCTACTTTTAGAGAAGCCTAGAAAGATTTATACATACTGATGCTGAATGAAACAAGCAGTACCAGGAATATATTGTACATAATAATAGCAAGATTGTACAATCATCAACTATGAAAGACTTGGTTCTTCTCAGTAATTCAGTGATCCAAAGCAATCCCAATAGATTTTGGATAGAAAATGCCATCTGCATCCAGAAAAAGTAATAAGGAAACTGAATGTAAATCAACACATGTTATGTTCACTTTTTTTTTTTTTTTGGTCTCTCATGGTTTTTCCCTTTTGCTCTGATTTGTCTCTCCCAACATGATTCATAAAGAAATATTTTTTTTTAAAGTTAATACATGTACAACCAGAAAAAACCTAAAACATTTAGAACAAACTCCTTGAGGGTAGGAATCATCACCTTTCTTTTTGCTTTTATTGGAATCCCTAGCACTTAGCAGAATCCTTGACAAAAGTTAAGTGCCTAATAAATGTTTGATGGTTTGACCTGATCCACAGATTTCACCCAAGTCTTTAACAAGGGGGGTTTATCCAGCTGTACAGATGTAGCTGCACTTTACAATTTGATGGAGACTAAAGTCAGAAAAATACAGTTTCAATGCAGGAACTATACAAACACTTCTAGTAATTAGACAATTTTCATTTGATTTAATGAAGATTTATTTTCAAGTTCACACTTAATTGACCCCCTCAGGGCTAAAAAAAAAATAAACTAAGTGACTGCTAATTACTAGTTGGGTTATAACCACCCTCAGGTTCAACTGCTTTTTAAAATAGCAAGAGGTTCAAGTCGGCAAGCTGCAAAGGTCAGCACAGAACATCTGGAGGGAAAGAAAGCTAAAGAGAAAATGAAATGAGGAGGAAGAAGAGCTGTCAGAAGATGTGGACACTCCTCCCTTCCCCTTAGTACTTCAGTTTATTCAGCTGCAAAATGAAGGGATTAGATTAAGTAATCCCTATTGTCTCTCAATTCTAAATGACAGATAAAGAAAAATCTGCATTATCCTTACATCTAATTCCCATTACTCAGGGTATTTAACTCCAAGTCAATTAATGTCCTACAATGCTACAATGAAAAGATATTAGCTTTGGAATCAGAAGAATTGTATTCCAATCCAGATCTGTATGACCATGTTGAAATCATAAATTCTCAGGGCCTCCAGTTACTTTATTAATAAAATGAAGAGTTTGGACCAAATGGTTTTTAAAAACTTTTCTGGCTCTAGATCTGATTCTAGTATAGGAGTTCAAATGAGAAAGAAATTGTTTCCATTTGGAGTGATGGAATTTGAATGGGATCTTGAGGAAAGGATAGAATTTTGAGAAGAGTAGAAATGGAAGCTCCTCCAAGTAGAAGGTTCATTATGAGCCAATAGATGGAAGAAGGGAAGCACAAGTTAACAATATGGTTTAGAAAAAAGAGGCTGAGAACGATGCAGAGAGCCTATGGAAACAGAGGCTGAGCTTTCTTGCTGAACCCATCAGGGAAAAGACTGGTCTATTTCAACCACAGACCTTAAATCTTGATCAGTCTATTCTCTACCAAGGAGTTTCATTTCACAGTAGTTATGAGGTTAAACTGGAGTTCTAAACTACAAAGATACCGAGAAGATACTAAGTGATTTCCAACAAGGGGCAATATTATGAACAATGTCCCAAATATTCAGTCGGCTGAGGGATCTTATGCCCCTCATAGATCTAAAAACCCAGGTAGAAGTCTGAGGAAAATCATTGTGTTTCAGGAGATGAAAGACAGAAAATGCTTAAGGCCATAATGCGTTTCCAAAAATATAAATTTTAAAGTTGCTTTTTTCTTTTTCTAGGATATGATGAGATTTATTAGAAATAGAAACATCAGGAGAAAATATTCTCATTAGGCGAACTGGAATTTGGAAAGCAGATTCATTTATCAAAAGACAATGCAGAATAATATTTTGTTTTTCATGATTACAAAACTATATCCTACATCGAATTACTTGCATTCTCAATGGACAAGATGAGGGAAGGAAGGGAAAGAATCTGGAACTTAAAAGTATTAAAAACAAATGTTAAAAATGTTTTTTCCCCATATATTGGGGGAAAATAAAATACTAAATTAAAAAAAAAATAATAGTATGTCTATTCCTAAAAAGCAAAAATGTTATTGACACAGTTCCGGAATCTCAAAGAAAATCATATTGATGTTAGAATATATCTGTACATTCAAAACAACAGACTATGACACTGGAGTCAAAGAAGCTAGGTTTGAATATTGAATATCATCTGTTACACTTAAAAGATGAATGTTCTTACAAGAGACATGAACAGAGGATCTTGGTTCCAATCTCCATTCTATTACTTGCAAGCTGAATGAACAAGTCACTTTCCCAGCCTGGGTTTGGGTTTCCTCATCTGTAAGATTAGGAAACTGAATTGTGATTTAGAAGGCTGAATTGTGATCAAACCGACTTTTTCAAGAGGGAGAAGAAATCAGTGTTCTACTTTCTTTTCTTTCTTTTTTTTTTTCTAACCTTTTAAAGCTTTTTATTTTCAAAATATATGCACGGATAATTTTTCAACACTGACCCTTGCATAGCCAGTGTTCTACTTTCACTGAAATCCTTCATTGGACACTTAGAGACAACCTTGGACACTCATGGACATTTATGCTCACTGAGGGTAAGATATGACCTGTTCATACTCCAGGAAAGCAATTACAATTCATGCTAGGCTACTCGCAAAAGACATTGGCACAATGGAAAGAAAGACTGGGTGACCCATGTATTGGATGGTGGTTTTTCAGACTAGATTACTGCAGGATGAATTTGATTGTTATATCCCTTGTCAGGTCATTTCTAACTCATTGATTCTACAAGTGCACCCTTCCCTCAGTCAAAAAAGGACCATTAAAATACTGGGCAACATTTCACTATGAGGAATAATTTGCTATCAGTTGTCCACCTTTAAAACCAAAATATGGGAACATCTCACTAGCAAGATAATGTGTTTTTTGTTACCAGGTATGTATCAAGGGTCTGTTACTTCTTTGGGGAGTTACTTCCATCAAGTTTTTGATAGTTGGCTAAGCTTCAGAGAATTTAAGTGATTTGCCCAGAATAATACAGTTGATATATAATAGAGATGATTTTTGAACTGAGACATCCCTAACTGCAAGTTCAGTATATTATATTTTTATATTATATATTATTATATAATATATATATTATATTTTCAGTATATTATAAAGCCCTTGGTCATCACAACTCAAGAAATATATGAGAAAGCTGGACAAAATATGAAAGAAGGGACTCACAGCTGAGGGAGGATATGGCTTTGATACTAGGATAAATTTTTAAAGTGCTCTTCAATTTGGAAAGACAAAGGGTGAGAGGGAATAGGGAATATTTACAGAATATAAACAAAGCTAATAAACACAGATTTACTTATTAAACTCCAAAATACTAGAACAAATGTACTCCCTTATCACTGGAAGAGGGCTGTTAGAGGGCCAAACACAAAACAAGAAATGAAGTTATAGAATTTAATATTCATGAAATGTTCTAATCAAAACAAGATAACTAGATCTAACTGATGTTTTACTCAGTAATTTTAATCTACCCATTCTGTTCCCCTCATTTTACACCATACTCCACTTCTTCCAGTTCTGATCATTAGATGCTTGGCTCTTCCCAGGCTCCTCTGTAGCTGCCCTATCTGGCCCCTTCCTGATACCTCCCAAATTCTTTCCCAAACTCTCCTTTTATTCTCTATATCTTGCCCTTCCACTTCTCTCCTAAGACTTTACAAGTCCCTGAAACCCATTGCTTAATCATATGTTCTTTTGATGTCTAGGATCATGTTGTTGGCTAGCACCACTATTTAGTGGTTCAACAATTTTTTTTGACAGTAATGTAAATAAAATACAAAGTGAAATAAATTTACAATTATAAATTTGTTATTCATGATTTCATAGACATAGTTAGCTCTAATGTAATGCCTTTCTGAGCCAAAATTGTTTACACAGATACACACTCATTCATCAATAAATGGATCATAAAGCTCTATCAGACTGAGAGTTTTGACCTAAAACAAAACTATGAACTGAATTTAACATAGATTGCTCCAGTTATGGTCCTTCAAATATCTTTATGATCTGCTGTAAAAATGAACCACACCTGAATACAGTAAAATTTTAGTCATATTTAGTTACATGGTAACAAGAAAATAAAACATTTCCTATGACAAGTTAAGTCTGCATGAAGTTGCAACTAGGAATTTTTTGTGCTTTTTATAAAGTTTTGATAGGAAATTTTATGAAGAAAGTTTTACTGCTATTTATTCAATTATAAACTATGTAGCTAAAAGGTGTGAAACACCTCACATGGACCTACAACCCTTCTTAGTTTGACTTGAATCAGATTAAAATGTAGCTGAGAAATAGTTATACTTAAATTAGTTATGAATGATGAAATAATTAATAATGATTAAAAATAAAATATATAATGTAATATTAAAAAAAAAAAAAACTAAATCACATGTCACCAACAGGAATCCTTATGTGTGGTTTCATGACCACTCTATTTGAGCTTGACACCACTGAGGTAGGTGATTGCCTAATCAAGCACTCTTATTTTACAGATTAAAAAAAGAAAACAAACAATTAACATTTAGAAATTTGGAATAAATTACCTGTTAATAGCAGAAGTGAGTTTAGAACCAAGAATACCCAGATCTCATTTTCAGATGAGGAAGGTAAATAAAAGTGAACAAACTTGCTTCAAACTCACAAAGATTATTCCAAGATAAGAATGATAAGACAAAGAATAGACAATTCTGTAAATCCCTCAGTGCTCTCAATTATATCTCAATTGTTCTACCCACAGAAATGGGTTTATTACTTTGTCTAATCTGAATACCTTGTAGAACACATTCATGAAAGCTAGGAATTCCACAAGGGAAAGAATTGTGTTTGTCTTGTAATAATTAAAGGAAACTCAGTTTACTATTGCATTGATACCACAGATTCCTGCTCAGAAAAACAAACTTCAAGTTCCACAAGGAAGCATCACTAGATTTTAACAAAAGAATTTGAATATAAGTCTTTGAAGATGTGTCCAAACTTCAAAGCAAAGTCTATCTTAATGTTTGCTCAATTTCCCAGCATCCTTTTTCCCTTGCACTCAAATTTTGGGCTAGTTGAAAAAGTGTCATTATACATCTGGTCCAAACCAATAAAGTAAAGTTGATATTCTTCAAATGATTTGTATGAGTGGCTCATAGACCAGGTATTCCATTCACATCATTAAATCAGTATGTGAAGGAGCACAATGCAAAGCAGCATAAGGTAGTGGAAAGAACTTGAAGTCAGAAGATTAAGTTTCAACTATAGCTATGTGAACTTGGAGAAGTCATTTTACATCTGTCTCTGGGATGGCAATAAGACACCACTATATGTACAACAATTTCTATTTGTGTGGGGTAATGCAGGTATAATTAATAATATGAAGAGTTGGTATTTGTGACCTCTATTTAAGGTTATATTTAATCTTGTGTTACACAAATAAAGCTAGGGGAGATAGAACTACATGAACTACAAGAAAGCATTTGCCATTTTCATCATACCTATTTCCATAAAAAACATCAACAACAAAACACCATTACTGAGCTTATTACTTTGCCTGACTAAATGCACATTCATCTCTATAATGATACTGAATTTGGTTATGTTTCTAACTTGACAAATTTCTCTTTGTCAATTTAAGAAATGTGACACAGTAAATTGGAGAAAACTATGCTTGCTTCCTACTCTCTATTACTGCCACAAAAATTTCTTTCTAAATTAGTTTCCTATTCAAACCTAGATCAAAATATCAATACAGAAAGTAAATGCAAAGTGCTTTTAATAGTTCCCTTTCACAGCTATTGGCAGAAATTTAGTAACTGGAAAGTTTGTGAATCATCAATTTAGAGAGGAAATTTATATGAAAAGGATCTTTGAGGTCATTTGATCTTATCTTATTGCTTTGTTTAGCAGTTGAGAAAACAGGCCCCAAAAGGTTAAATCATTTGCTCAAATCTGAGTCACATGACAAACAAAATAGAGTACTAGACATTCTTAAATGTAAAGATGATTTCCCAATTTGATGCTTCCCTCCTAATTTGTCTGCATTAGTTTTGTTTGTACAGAAACTTTTTAACTTAATATAATCAAAATTATCTATCTGGTGTTCAATTAACAGTTCCAGATCTTCTTTGGACATAAATTTATTCCACCTCCACAGGTCTGAGAGGTAAACTATCCTATGTTCTTCTAATTTGGTTAAAATATCATTCTTTATATCTAGATCATGAACCCATTTAGATCTTATCTTGGTGTGTGGTGTTAGGTGTGGGTCCAGCCTTAATTTCTTCCACACTAGTTTCCAATTTTCCCAGCAGTTTTTGCCGAATAGTGAGTACTTATCCCAAAAGCTGGGGTCTTTGGGTTTATCAAACACTAAATTGCTAACATTATTACCTAGCTTGTCCTGATATCCTATCCTATGCCACTGATTGACTGCTCTATTTCTCAGCCAGTACCAAATGGTTTTGATGACCGCTGCTTTATAATATAGTTTTAGATCTGGTACAACAAGGCCACCTTCATCTGTCTTTTTTTTTTTTCATTAATTCCCTTGAAATTCTTGACCTTTTGTTCTTCCAAATGAACTTTACTACTATTTTTTCTAGATCTGTAAAATAGTTTCTTGGGAGTTTGATTGGTATGGCACTAAATAAGTAAATTAGTTTGGGTAGTATTGTCATTTTTATTATATTCGCTCGGCCTACCCATGAGCACTTAATGTTTTTCCAATTGACTAGGTCTGATTTTATTTGTGTGGAAAATGTTTTGTAGTTTAGTTCGTATAGTTTCTGACATTTTCTTGGCAGATAGATTCCCAAATATTTTATCCTATCATCCGTTATTGAATAGCCCATCATTCAAGTGAGGCTAATTCTGTACTAAAAGTAACAAGGTTGATGAAATTTAAATCCTCCCCCCCAAAGGAGGAAGTTAAACTGGTTTTAACTTCCAATCCCATCAATAAGGAAGGAGTCAAAAAGTGATTAATAGGGATATACAAAAAAGCATATAAAAAGACCAAAGATCTCAAGAGGAAGAAAATCCAAACATGTGCATAATCAGATAAATCAAGAGGGATGATGTTAATAACAGATAGTAATATGATCTCCAGATCAGCTTAAAGAGAACAGACATCCATGAATACTTTAAGACAAAAAAATGAATCAACACTTGATGAAGCAGAGGACTCTTGTTCATTGCTAAGTTATCATAGATTTATAGCAAGATTCTCTTGAATAGCTCAAAAGAGAAATAAGAATGGTAAAAGCAAATTTATGGATTGAACAGAAGAAACTGGAAGAAAAGCAAACCATAGTGGTGATTCTCTCCAAAGAAACAAAGGAGCAAAAACTTATTTTGGAAGTAATACAGAAATAAAGAACATTCTAGAAGAAACAAAACCAATAACATTCCAAGAAAATATCATCTCCATACAAGCAATCTTCATCGTATAAACTAGATGCATATAGAAACTTAAAGATTAAAGGCATACTCTGGAAGAATTCAAGTCAAAAATCTGAATGCCGTAATTAAAGAAACAAGATAAAGTGATTTACCTAAGGCAACACAGATATTAATTATTATTAGAATTTTAACCTAGTTTCAGTCAATCTAAATCTGAGACCATTTTGGATGTATCAGATTGTCTTTCAATTCATTGATAGGATTTTATATCATAGCTGTAAATATATATATATATATATATATATATTAAATGTAGGATCATTTCTTTTTGTTTGTTCATCTTTCATTTTGAAGAGGACCAATGCCATCATGAGATGATGTCTTAACTCATGTATGAATTGGATTTAAGGAAGGCAGAGTTGTACAAAGTTGTCAACCTCGCTTTTTCTTTCAGTCATTAAAGTTCAGTAACAAGATAAAAGTCAGACTAATTAGTGATGGCTCAAAATGTAGTGGATGAAAATAAACAAGTTCTAAGTGCTCAATAAGCCACCTTCTTGGCCATTACAACAAATTATTCTCATCTGCCTATTCTGCCAGGGAGTAAATCTTCTCCTAACTCATTTATAGGTTTGAGGTCTATCAGTTATCCTCAACTTGGTCTAGCCAGTCTCTCGTGATAGTTTCATCAGGTTATTCACTGAACATGTTACTTCTTGGAGCCATAAATAAGAGTTGAGTGACAAATGGACACCAAAGATGGATAAGGAGCCCTGAAAAGGGCTTGGTGAGCTTTCATATCAGAGGTGCTAGTTTTCCTTCTACCTCATAGTGATAGATACCCTGCCCAGTGTAAATGAGCTATTCAGAAGAATCCTTATCAACACCTTTCTGACTTTGATGATTTATTTTGATTTTTTGGTTTTTCTAGGTGATCCCTATAGTTCCTTTCAATTCTAATAGTTCTCAATTCTGTGCATACTAGGTAAATAAATATTTCTTTTTTTAAAAAAATTTTATTATTCATTAAAAATTGCAATTTGTGAATTGATACTAAGTACAAATTATTGAGATTAAAAAGTGGGGATATCAAATGCTAACCCCTCCCCCATCCAGTTGACTCAAAGAGATTAAATTTGAGGGTGATAAGATCAATGAGAAAATCTTATGTAAATGGGAGGATCAGAAAAGAGTGCATGGACTGGAGTTAGATTATAAAGAAAGCTAAGGAGTCAAAAAGATGGTGCTTGACAAGAGCTAATTTTAGATTGTCTTTAGTTCCTTTTAGAGTAAGTTTTCTTTTATATGTGAAACTGTCTGTTAAAAAGAAAAAAAATTAATGTCAAAGTCAGCAACTTTAGCAAATACATTCTCTTATCTTTACTACTCTAAGTCACTCGTCTTAGGGGAGGCAGTAAGCTCACTTTCAATGTGGGAGGTTCATAAAACACAAAGACTTCCTCCTATAGCTTTTTTCCTTACATGCTTATGTCTAAGTAGCTAAGAGTTTTTAAATGACCAACTTATTGATTTCAGAGTTTTTGAAGTGACTGACAAAAAATCCTCAATTTAGTGAAGGGAGCACTTAGAAATATGGGCAAAACAGAAATAAGACAGAGGATAGAGAGGAATGACTTTTTGGAAATCAGGAGACCAAAGTTTTCCTAATTCTGGCTCAGTTACTATGTGATTTTGAGCAAATTACTTCTCCCTGGCTTCTAGCTTCATTTCTATAATGAAAAGGTTCAAATACATTATCTCTAAGAATCTGCCTAGCCATAACAACCTAAAATTCTAGATTCTTCCAATAAAGGTTTTTTATTACAAAAAATAAAAACAAAAAAATACCTCTTAGGGCAAAACTACGTTCTCTAATTTAAAAGTACCAAAATAATAATTTCACCATCCCAAACAGGGACTTTCTTTGTCTACTTTGGTGTTTGTTTAAGCCTTATACGTCTGCTATCTGAGTCTAGTGGCAAGATATAGATCACAGCAATACAGATGACCTTCCACAGCCCTCCCTCATTAAATCCACTCCACAGGTATGTCATGGCATCACTTCCCTGATGTCATGGTTTTCTTTAATAATGAAGGACAAACAACAATTTCCATGATTAAAGCTGGCCTGGAATTTAGTTGGAAGACTCCCTTCTTCCCTCCCTCTGTTCCTTTCTTCCTTCCTTCTTCCTTCCCTTCCTTCTCTCCATCTTTCCTTCCTTCCTTCCTTCTTTCCTTCCCTCCTTCCTCTTTTCTTTCCCTCCCTCCTTCCTTCCTTCTTTCCTTCCTTCCTTCCTTTCCTTCCTTCTGTTCTTCCTTTCTTTTCTTCCTTCCCCCTTCTTTCCCTTCTTTATTCCCTTCCCTTCCTTCCCTCCCTCCTTCCTCCCTCCCTTCCTTTCTTTCTTCCTTCCTTCCTTTTTTCCTTCCTTTATTCCCTTCCCACCCTCCCTCTCTTCCTTACCTCCTTTCCTCCCTCCTTTTCTCCCTCTATCTACATAGGATATTACCTACAGATGGTTTTAAAAGCATTTTTCCTTTTTTGCACCTCTGAACCCTTCTAAGATATCTTGGGGTTTACTAGCTAGATTTCTTTCTTAGGGAGCAGGCCTTAAACCAAAACTAAACTCATTGTAATTGGCCACCAGTAGGTCCTAGGCCAAGTCCCATTTGGTCACTGTTTGAGTCCTTATTGACTCAGATTGAATGTAAATAGCAGTCATTTCTGCTTTGGTCCCAAACTCTGAAAGTCTTCCCCTCCCAGATTCATTCATTCATTTATTTATCTAGATCTTTTTTTGGACTAGGTGAAAAAGGAGATTCTTTGCCTCAATTGCTACCTAGCCTTAATCACTGAATGGGTGCAGCCTCAGTCAAACTGAGACCTTGTTGAAAATCTTAGCTTAAAATGGCCATCTCCCATTTCATCCAGGACTTTCTCTAGTCCTCTTGATCAATATCATGCCACTAGACCTAAGTGACTCTGGAGGAAAAAGTGAGACATGTGCTCTTGCACAGCCCTCTCTCATTGAAATCCAATTCATTTGCAGGTCATGGCATCACCTCCCTGATGTCATGGGTCATTTTGAGAATAAAGGACCAACATCATATGTTTGGTAGGCTCAGTATGTAAACAAAAGCAAATAAAATCTCTAGCCTCAGAAATCTTATTTTCTAACTGGGTAAGAAAGGGCAGTAGAATAAAACGAATAGTAGAATTGGAAGCAAGACACCTTGGTTCTAGACTTGATGTGTTAAACACCTATTAGTGTGTCAAACATGTTTGTTTAAAGGTAGTCAATCACTCTTCATTAACTCTGTTACACTGGGAAAAACTTGATGTTTATGGATCTCAGTTTCATATATAGGTATGTGTGTGTGTGTGTGTGTGTACGTGTGTGTGAGTGTGAGTGTGTGTGTGTATGTATATTTGTCCCAAAAGAAAAGAGGGCAAATGTTTGTGAATTCCTTTCTCTCCCTAGCTCCCCCTTCTCTCAGGAGACTAGACCAAGACAATGATGTCAAGAAAACCTGAAGCTGGAGCACAGATGAAGAAAAAAATACAGCAAAATCACAAATGCAAATAACTATTCCTTTGAAATAGTCCCAAGTATTTCAATAAATTATAATTATATATTTATATATTATATATTAATATATATATAATACATTATTATATATAAAATGATAATTATACATAAACATATTATATATATATATATATACACACACATGCACACTCATACATACATATATATATATATATAAAACCAAACCAAATCAAATGGAACTATTCAGTGCCGATTCAAATAATGTGACTGTTTCAGGGGATTCTTGATTTATATTATGGGAGAACTTTTTAAATCATAGATCAAACAATCACAAAAATTAGATTGATTCCCAATCCAGCTCTTAACAGTATCATTTCACTAACACAGTTCACAGATGAATCTTCTCTTGCATTCCAAACTGCTCACTAGCAATTGGCAACTGAGCATTCCCAAAATGACTGGGCCATCTGAGCATCCAAATCCCTTCTGGTTTTTATTACTAGCTATGTGACCTTGAACAAATGATTTCCCCTCTCTGAGTTCAGCTTCCTTATTTGTTAATTGAGGGCACTGTATTGGTTAACCTCCTACTATATAACGTTTCAGTAAAATAGTTGTTGGAAATTCCAGGACTTTTAAAAAGTAGACTTATTTTCACACTTTTTTCTTATGTTCAACATCATCAGATACCACAGCTGGGTAGATAGCTTAAGCAAACAAGCCAGGGTGTCTTGCCCGACAAATAAAGGCTCAATCTCAGCATTGGGGAATACCAAAGAGCAGGGCTGGCATTACTGTAGTAATTTAAAGTTTATAACAACAAATATGTTGAGGAGAGCATATTGTTTATTTACCTTCTTCAGCTAAAAAACCAAAACCAAATCTCCCTTTTCCCCTGTCATCTCTATAGTCCCTCTATAATCCTGCATCTCCTATTTTGAGGATTCTTGCCTATTCTTTTAGTTCTTCCTTCTAAATGCTGCCCAAATCCGATGCTAGGACAGTGGAGAGAATGTTGTGGAGCAAATAAGAGTTTCATGTATTCACACAACATGTGAATGAATCTGTTCAATCTCTATTACTAAGTGCTTGATCAGAATGGAAATTGTCATAGTAAGATGGCAGAAGGCAGACTTACTTTTTTTTTCAAATAAAATCTAAGCTAAATAGAAAGTTGGAAAAGAAGGAGGGAGGGAGTGCTCATCTGTGTGCCACAGAGAGCAGCCTAGAGATTGTGGTTTTTACATCATTATTTATGGGCAAACGGAACACCAACCTCATGGATTTAAGCTACTATGACTGGCTTCAGGTACACCAGGTTTTTGGTTCTGTTTCATTCCCTGCCTTAGAAAAAGACCTTCCAGAAGAACATTAGTACAGGTCCAATAACTCATTTTGAGCAAATATGACTTTGGTAGCAGAGGATTTGATGAGAGAAAAATGTCACAAAAGAAGGGAGGAAGAAAAGTAATGAATTCTTTAAATGACTTAGGTCACTTTAGGGAATGGTTTCTTTGCACATGTCTGATTGGGATGAAGGGTCGGAGGTGCTACATACTCAGCACATATCTATTAAGGATTTATCAAGTACAATACTTGATGAAGGATAAAAAATGAAAAGGCATTAGTTCTTTGCTATAAATTAATTATCTAAAACATTAACCACACTAATTATTACTGGGAAGCTAGTTGGCACAGCAGACAGAATTCCAGATCTGGAATCAAGAAGATTCATCTTTCTGAGTTCAAATCTAGCTCCAGACAAGTATTAGCTGTGTGACTTTATGTAGTCCTCTTAACCCAGTTTGCTTCGATTTCCCCATCTGTAAAATGACCTGGGGTGGAAAATGGAAAAGCACTCAAATATCTTTGCCAAGAAGATTTGAAATGGGATCATGAAAACTAGGACAGGGCTGAGCATCAATGAAAATTATCCCCACAATATCAGAGGAAAAATGCATGCAATTAACAGGGATTGGAGGGAGATAACAATAACAACAATGATGATGTTGATAAAGAAAAAGAAAACCATTTTCAGATGTAGAAAAGATGCAACAATCAAATTATGTGATCCTATGCAAAACCACTTGTTAAATTTCCCCTTTGTTCTCTTACCCAGGAAGGAAGGAGATTCAGAAAGGCTTGATAAAAAGGTAAGAAAGATTTGTATTTCCAGCCTTTCTTTCCAGCAGCTTAATGAGTCAACAGACACAATAGGATGTGGCTATTCCTTAGGGACTGCAGGGTCATTCTGGCTACCTGGTTTTGATCATGAAATAGATCTAACCTCTGCTCATCATTTAAAATTAGTTGCCATCTTAGTCCCCTGCATTTCAGTCTTGCCTGCCTGCTTTCAGATGATACCTGTTAGCCCTGGCAATGGGTCAGAATGGGAAGTCCTGTTTCTCCTCTCTGACCTAATGGCAAACTGGAAGCTCATTATAATGAAATGGGTCTAAACTTTTGAGACTAGGGCATCATGATACATCATTATCTCCTGGAAGTTGAGGGGTTGAGGAACTGTATAAACGGAGAGAAATCTAAATAGTATTTTAGTTCCTATGCTCTAAAAGTTCATTTTTGACAACTGTTTATCCATCAGAAAGTTGTTGATGGGGTGTAGAGGTAGTTGGATCCCCACAGTCACCTTTCCAAATACATCTTCTTTTGTGAGCCGAGTAACAACTGGTGACCTGATGAAGGACTGTCATCTAAGCTTCTCTGAGAGGATATTCAACTCTCAGCTTTCTATTCTAAGCCTCACTGCAGAGCAATTTTTTCTTATAAGGGAGGTCTTGAAACCTGAACTTCAACATGACCCCAAGGATCTTGTCAAAATTCTATTGACTGCCTGTGGAAAAGTGAAATAACATAACAATATCTGGAAATGTTGAAGTTTTTTTTCTTTATAATGGCATGATATTAATACTGAAACAAGACGCTTCTCACATTTAAATATCAGTGATGAGTATTTTAAGTATTAGTTATTGTCTTAATTGAGGAAAACTCAAAAAATAATTGAAAGGAACCCAAAGACAGAGTAAGAGACATAGGCTTGGAAAAGGAAGGAGCTATAAAGATCAAATAGCTCATATTACAAATTAGGAAACTGAGGCCCCCAGAGAAGGGAGGAAGTACATAACTCAAGGTCAAATAGAATGTAGACTGGAGAACAAAGATTTAAACTCAGGCTTTTGACTTCATTTTGACTTCATTCAGGGTGGCTAACTGTCTTCTCGTTCTTCTCAAGAGAAAAAATACCTCTAATGAGACAATGGTATAAATGTTAACCAGAAAAATTGGGCAGAAGAAGGATAGACTCCAGAATAAGGTCACTGGGAATTCTGAGAACCAAAATGTTAAAATGGAAAGAGTTCTGGATTTGAAATCAGAAGGCAAAGTTTCAAGTCTTGGCTATGCCATTTAATCTTCAAATAGTCCTTCATCCCTCTGAGACTAACTCACTTTATCAATAAAAAGGAGATACAAATATTTACATTATTTTCATTCTTTCTCTTCATATTTCACTGTTAAACTCCTAGAAAGAATGGTCTAAGTTGTGACCTCTACTTTTGCATAATGACTCACATTTCAACATCATGAAGTCTGGTTTCTGACACAACCACACAAATAATACTGCTCTCTCTCTTATTACAAACAATCTTTTAGAATAGATGCTAAAATCAATGTCTTTTTTTCCTGAACATTCTTTTTTTTTAAATTTTTTGCTTTTCTTCCTCTTTAAAATTCACTTCTCATATGAATTCCTCACTTCTAAAAATTTCCAGCTCATAATCTATCAGTGGCTTCCAATTTTCCTTCAGGTTAACATACAACCCCCTCAGCCTGGCATGTAAGGCCATCTAATCTGATTCCCACCTATTACTTCTCTTTACGGCTTCCATGCTCCTTCCCAATTCTGGTTTTTCCCCAAACTCAAAATGCTATCTCCCACATCCATGCTTTTAATACCATAAGCTATATTCCCTCCTCCTGATAATTTTTTCCTGGTTATTTTTCTAAGACTGCACATAAGGTGACAATTATTCCATGAAATGATCCTTAATTATTTGTGCTCTGTTGCTCCTTACATGTCATCAGAGTATTGTATAATCTCCTTTTTGCTCTAATCCCATCTTTCTTTGCATTATATGTCTTTATGAATATGTTGTAACTATCTCCTCATTAGATTGTAAATTTCTCGAAGGTAGACTCTAATTATTTCTCTCATACTATCTGCAGCACCTACACACTATCTGGCACATATTCAGTAGTATCCAACTCTTTGGGATCCTCTCATTATGAGTTTTTCTTGGCACAAATTATGGAGTGGTTTGCCATTTCCCTTTTCTAGTAGATTAAGGCAAATAAGAATTAAGTGAGTTGCCCAGAGTCCCCCAACAAGTGAGTGTCTGAGACTGGATTTGAACTCAGGTCTTCCCGACTGCAGGCTCAGTAATCCATCCTCTTGCACATAGCAGGAGCTTAAACAGTTGTCAAATTCAATTCAAAAGCAAAATCTATAGGCATATGAAATTTCAAAAGCGTGTTAGAAAATATATTTTCTTCCACAGGATTTGCCTAGTTCCTTCTCTATCTGGAAATGTAGATGTTTCTAGAGAGAAAGCTAACCCTGAATTTTAAAATCTAAACTTTGAAAATATACCAGACAGAGCAGCTCAATTTTTATGTGAATCTAAGGACTTGTATTTTTTTAAGACACTTATCTCTTCCCTTGCTTTTTTTTCTTTCTTATTAATTCCTTTACGTGAATTTTCTTGGTAATCATACATTTTATAAATTCTATCTCATCTGAGAAATTTACGGCAATTAACAGAAATTAGAAAGAATTACTGGAAATGAGCAAAGAAAAGACTGAGCAAAATTCATATGCACCGTTGAAGAGGTTTCATAGCCATACCAAAGGCTCAGGCTTACACTTAAGTGTTCATTACCTCTCACCATACCTTAGCCTATGCAATGCAGAAATAACAACAATAATGATAATTTCCTGTGGGCAAGAATAGCTCATTCATCGATATGAAAGAATGTGTGAAGTAAGAATATACTGATTAATTTGTTCTGATTCTAGCACTCCCAAGTGACAGAATGGATAGAACTCCTTTAGGAAGAAAGATTTGAGTTTAAATTTAGCCTCAGCCAGATGGTGGACTTGCTGTACCAGATCTAAAACTATATTATAAAGCAGCGGTCATCAAAACCATTTGGTACTGGCTAAGAAATAGAGTAGTCGATCAGTGGAATAGGATAGAATCACAAGACAAACTAGGCAATAACTATAGCAATTTGGTTTTTGATAAACCCAAAGACCCCAGCTTTTGGGATA